>CM033647.1:130685081-130750081 GCA_019512145.1 Engystomops pustulosus
TTTTTTATATTAAAAATAAAATTTTTCTTCTCCCAGCTCTTGCCGATTTACATGGGGACGGTGATTTTAAGGTAAGTTTTAGGATAAAATATTCTACATACAGACGGTCCCCTACTTAAGGACACCCGACTTACAGACACCCCGTAGTTAAAGACGGACCCCTCTGCCCACTGTGATCTCTGGAGAAGCTCTCTGGATGCTTTACTATAGTCCCAGACTGCAATGATCACCTGTAAGGTGTCCGTAGTGAAGTTTTATTCATAATCCTTGGTCCAATTACAGCAAAAAATGTAAAAATTTTTGCCCCAGTGCAATTGTCACTGGGGCAAATTTATTTTTTTTTAGTCTGGAACTACAATTGTAAAATATACAGTTTTGACTTACATACAAATTCTACTTAAGAACAAACCTATGGAACCTATCTTGTATGTATGCCTTTATCTGTTAAATAGCTTTGGAAATTTTTTAACACCTCTTTTGTGTTTTTTTTTGACACACAGATGGTGGCTGGTGATATTGGAAGTGGGCCTTTTAACATGAAGTTGAAAGTCTATAAGGGCACAAGTCTCATGTCTGAGAATGCATTGCTTGACATGCCTACTGGTGTTGCAGCCTTCTTAATGGATCAGAATGAACCACGGACGCCTGCGGTGGCAGTGGCCTCGGGACCGTTCATATATGTCTACAAAAATCTGAGACCTTATTTTAAATTCACTTTACCAGCACTTGAGATTAACCCCCTGGAGAAGGAAGTGTGGGACCAAGCTAAAGAGGTATGACTAACCCCCTGGAGAAGGAAGTGTGGGACCAAGCTAAAGAGGTATGACCGAGGGAAGGAAGGGGGGGACCTGATGACACTGCACTGCATGCAAATCTGCACAAAATATGCAAGTTTCTGATGACACTGCACTGCATGCAAATCTGCACAAAATATGCAAGTTTGTTCTTAGTAACCCATGGCAGTGTATATGTCTGTGCATAAATGTGTGTGCATGACAGTGTATAAATGTGTGTATGTGTTTAACCCCTTAAGGACGCAGCCATTTTGTAGGTTAAGGCTCAGCCCGATTTTTTGGATTCTGACCTGCGTCGCTTTATATGGTTATAACTTTTGAACACTGTTACTTATCAAAACGATTCTGAGATTGTTTTTTCCCCACAGTGGCGTAACTAGGAGAGACAGGGCCCCCTAGCAGGCTAATGCATGGGGCCCCCCTTCCCAAAATATACATATTAGTATACTCACACATGCGAGTTACAATCACATATAAATACACTTATTTGCACACACAGCACATACACACATACATACAGTGCCATATGTAACATACTCACATACAGTGTATACAGACACCATATACACATCACAGTATATGTTATTTACATATTATGCTGGACATGTGCAGTACAATATAGATATATTGGTGCACATCCTCCATTCTGTGTTGCGTCAGGTCAGATGATGGGGCCCCATGACACTGTGGGCCCCATAGCGGCTGCTATGGCTGCTACCGCTGTAGTTACACCCCTGACAGTATGTATAAGTGTATGTGTCTGTGCATAAATGTTTGTGCATGACAGTGTATAAATGTGTGTATGTGTTTAAGATTGTATAACTGTATGAGTGTGTATATGTGTTTGTATATAAATGTGTGTGTGATTTGTAAATTACATGTGTACAAAAATCTATTTTTTTTTCTAAAGGGGTCCCCATTCAGAAATCTGCTATGGGGCCCTGCCTCGTTACGCCCCTGTATGGGTGCCGTGTATAGAAGCACATTTTTAACCTGTTACGCCCCTGTATGGGTGCCGTGTATAGAAGCACATTTTTAACCTGTATATTTTTTTCACAGGATAAAATTGACCCCTTGACGCTGAAGGAGATGTTGGATGGTATCAGGTAGGATGGAATGTTGTTTTTAACTTGTTTTTCATAATTATAATAATGGTCTAAGTAGTTAGATACATTGTGCCAGAAGAAAAAAGCTATGATCTGCCAGGATCTAAACTTCTCCTTCATGTTTACACTCCCATGCAGATTCTATGGCAGTGATGGTGAACCTTTTAGCAGCCGAGTGCCCAAACTGCAACCCAAACCCCCCTTATTTATTGCGAGGTGCCAACCAAAAATTAAAGCAGTAACTTATTGCTCCCTGCTCTTCAAGAAGGGGGGGATCCATGGGCGCCCGGCCGGCTAAAACAACTGTGGTAATTAAGGGAAGGAGGCAGAAGGCCGCGGAGGAAGACAGTCGGAAGCCGCTCCGGCGGAGATCCCCAACTGGGGCACAACTGTGCAGGAGCACGGCCCCCCTCCCACGGGGGTTCTGAAAATGCCTCGGCGGCGGGGAGATTACATCAGCACGAAGGGGGGTAAAGTGAGACAAGTGGAAACAGCCGGTGGAAGGCCAGACCACGAGGAAGGAGAAGAATGTGCAATGGGAGAAGGAGAGGCCACAGATAATAATATAAAAAGAGTACCATCACACCCACCGGCCTTGAGCTCAGAGAGTGGAAGGGAACCAGGCCGGACTTGGAAAGAAAGTGTCAGGCGCACACCGGCGCTCAAGGCCATAGCGGGGAATTGAGAAGAAGGGCAACATGCAAACAATTGCGCATCTGGTACATTCCGTCAGGGAACTTGAGAGCCCTTCGCACGAGTGCTGGAGGATAAGGCATAAGTGTCTTTAGTGGGGAAATAAAAAATAAAGACAACATAAAAATGATTATGTAAGAGGCTCACCCGGGTCAAAATAGTAAAGGCTTCTGGATCCAATATAAATATTTCTCCACTTTCTGTACCTATAACCAGACAGCAAACAGCATCTTCATCTGCCATATTCTTCTTTAGAGTTCCCATACATGTGATTACAGTCTAAAATATAGACACATTTATTATTGGGATGTATTTTTGTTCATGGAAACCACTGACAATGCAAACTATCCCTGTCTACTTGACATCTGGCCTTCAAAAATTCCAATAAATATATATTTAAAAAAAAAAAAATTACAGCCCACACCGAGATTGAACTGGATCGCTGGATTCAAGGTCCAGAGTGCTAACGCATTAACCATGGACCGTCCCTACTGCTTGGCACAGCAGTGCTTTCTCTGAACCTTCTATGCAGGCATCTTCTGGTCTCACACTGGAGGACAAATTCAAATATAACCAAAAAAGACTTCTTCTTAATGCATCATGTACTACAAACACTGTTTAAGTTTTCAATTAAAGATAATAATCTCAGCTTTCATAGATGAAAACTTTAGCTACAGATAAAGTTCAGGACTATTTCCCCAACTGCCTGTATATCTGATTCTTTAGATCACAGAACCCAATCCTGATGCGATTTGAAAGATACGATTTTTGTCGCAATGTGTCCACACAAACGCATGTTTCTACTCACTATATACCAAATAATAGGGGCGTCTGCGCTTACACTTACCCTGTGCCCCCAAAAGATTGACTGCTCTCTCAGAAAATATGACTCATTTCCACATGGCAGAAGACTTTATAGGTTAAAAGGCGAGGTTTTACACAATGAGTTCTAAGATAGTACACTTTAACAACATGCCTGAGGGGCTGCTATTTTTGTGGAGTAAAATCTGTGGGGAGAGACACTTTTTTTTAATAAGCATATAAAAAATATAAAATGTTTTGGTTTTTAGCCCACGTTTTTATTATATCTACGGGAAAACTATCTCCTTTGGTGTAATATTTTTTCATTAACAGGCTCCTCCGAAGGTACATCCACAAGAGGTCTGTTAGGTGTTCTTAGTGAATTTTCGATGTAGTCGAACTGTCTACTTTATAATTGTACTCCACGACCAGACTTTTTTTTGGTCCTTGTGACAATTGGATTTTACAAATGTTTGGTGTTCATAAGAATCAATATAACACTAAAGCTTCATTACGACCCATTTGATACTGTTACGCTGACATTGTGCCTAGGACAAGTAACAATAATTACCCATATCCAGAGGTTCCTTGTTTAACTTGGGGTTGTATGTAAGTCGAGTGTTCTTAAGTAGGGGACGCCTTACTGCCATGGCACCTCTGGATTGGGACCCTGTAATGGTCGTACTACATCATGACAGTTAATGTATGTAACATGCATAGGCAGAACTTTCGTGAAGATGTTGTGTGTTGGAGCGGTCTCCCCTACAATACGCGTGTTCTCCATGCAAACAAAATTCCAGAAACTGAGACCTGCACATACTGTGGTCTCAACCATAATGGTTTCGGACCCTGATTGATTTATTCCCCAGAAGAGGCCTAAATATATATTTCATTCGCTGGGTTTTTTAAAATCCCTCAGCAGGCTAATGTGTTTGACTAAATGGTTCTGGCACTAATATAAAAAAAAAAAAAAAATCTTGCAAACCACTGTCGCCTCACCCCCGAAGTAAGGTTTCCCTGGGTAAGGTTAGCACTCTGGACTCTGACTCCACGATCCGAGTTTCAATTCGTGACCTTCAATTTTTTTGCAATTGTGGCACATTACAAGCTCAAATAGTATTACAAGCAATAGTATTTCCCATGATACCCATACAAAACAAATTTAAAAAAACAAACAAAGATACATAACATAAAATTTTACCCTTGAGTTTTTATACAAGGGAGCCCTACCAATATGGCCATCTTACTGAGTGGACTTTCTAAAATAAGAATTTCAAGGGGATGAAAAGAGGGAATAGTTTAACATATAAAAGCCAATTAATTTCAAAAAAGGGATTTAAACAATAAAGAACAGTATAGCCTCCCCGTCTGGGAAATCGAACCCCTGGTCTCACCCGTGACGGGGGATACTCACCACTATACTAAACGAGGATTGGCCTTAACCCCCTTTGATGTCCCACCTGATTCAGAGACACGATAACAGATGCTACACCCCCGCCTCTAACCACAAAACATACTTGCATTAAACCTAAGAATTTCCTTTAGCTACCAACAAACGGCCGTTGATAGCTCCCTTCCGCATGCGTGCAATAAGGAGACTAACGAATAACTCTTTCTAACAGACTTTTTTTTAAACAGTTTTCTCCTGTCTGCCCTTGAATAGAGCGCAGCTTTTTCTTGCATCACATTATGAATATGCAATATGAGCATAAGAGCATTAGATAGCAGTCCTCACGCGCGCTAAAAAGTATCTGCTCTTCTGCAGTACCCGCCTGGGACCAAACTCCTTAAGCAGTCCTTTGGCCCAGTGTTGCCTGTGAATACAGACTGCACGTTGACGAGATTTCACGACAACCCATTACATCCCTGGGACACGTTTACACAAGATAAGTCCCCCCCCCCCCCCCCCCCATGTTGTTAACCTGGCGCGTCAGTGGCACTGCCCCCGTTACGTGGTTCACAAAGACCTCCATCTCCCTTTGCTCCAACATAAGAAACGCGTAAAAGGGCAGAGATTACTAGTGAAAGCAATGATAATGGTTCATTGGTGTGATAACCAATCAGACTGGATTGTAAATACCGAAGCGATCGACAGACAGATGGAACTGCTTGTCTCCTGGAAGAAGTGAACAACAATACGATCAATGTCCGCCCCCTCTATTGTAATATATATGAGACAACAATCCTACCCCCGCATTGTTGATGCCCCGGGGCTTTCATCCAGCCCCTTTGTATTAGCCACTGCCCAGGGAACAAAGCTCAGAGCAGATTCCTATTCACTCCACTCGGATCCACCCGCGATTGTTACCTCAGCGGGTGCAGGGTCTGGAGTTTTCAAAGCCACGTCTGTGGACATAGACACCACTGCAAGAAACGGGGGTGGGGACAGGCAGTCCCAGTACCTACAATAGGGCTGGCGGTTTGTTCATTAATTTAATTTGTATGTAAGTCGAACTGACTAGATTTGGAATTGAAGTTCTAGACAATTTTTGTCTTTTGTCCCAGTGATTGGGAGTTGAAAGTTTGGCTGTAATTGACAAGGATTCAATAATCGCATTTCTAACAAGACACCTTACAGCTGAGCATTGCAGTCCTGGACTTAGTAAGCACCAGAGAGCTTCACCCAAGGTTACAGTGGGCAGAGGGGTCCGGCTGTACTATGGTTGTCTGTAGTCGGGTGTCCCTTAGTAGGGGACCGCGGTAAATCCAAATATAATGACCTTTTGTAAATTAATCAAAAAAAGCAAAGTTGCCCATTCCCACATGGGCCATTGTGCTTTGGGGTTTTGTACATACACACAGCATAGACAGATTGATTGACATACAGATGGACCATAATCACAGCTACACTCCGGTTTCCTGGCATCTCATCACCCTGGAACGTTGGAAATAAGATGGCGGCTGATGACGGGTTTCAGCAGCCTTTTAGTTATTTTACTTATTTTATCCATTCTTTTATAAATTATGCTGGACCATTAAACAAGCTCTTATACTCCTTGTTCAACCCCCCTCCTGCTCATAGACGGTAAGCCTCCTTCCGAGCAGGCCCTGAACACTATTGGTCCATAGGAACTGATTGGTTGCCCCATAACCTGTAAAGCGCTGGGGAATGTGAGGGACGCTATACTAGATTATGAGTAAATGATTGCAATTATTGGTGGGACACCGTTGAAAATTACTAGTACTACATCTGCCCATAGTTTCTATCTGCTGCCTATTTGTTACATTATCGAACTCCTTTTTAGAGAATTTACATATTGTAACTTCTGAACCAAAACAACAGCTGGCACGGACGCAACATAGGTTGTGATAAGCTATGAATGCTCATCTTGATGCAAAAGAAAAAGGAGTAATAAAGTGTTAGCCTAGACATGATGGTGAACTATGGCACCTATGAACTCAGGCGGCACTCGAGCCCTTTTTGTGGGCACCTACCTGGGCCATCGCCCCATACACCAGACAGGACTCAAAGAATCTTCCTACATTCCAAGCAACGTAAAAGAGGCTGCTTTCGTCATATTTAAGTGATACTCTACTTCGCACTAGGGACTGAGGAGAGATGGAGCAAGAGGATAGACCGGCTGAAATACTTTGAGGACCTTCTCTGCCCCACGAGTCTCTGTGTGCCGAGGGGACACTGGAAATGAAGCTAAAATGAGGCAAAGGTTCTCATCTGTCTCAGAGGCCAAGATGATCGAACATTGTGCCAACCAAAAATTAAAGCAGTAACTTATTGCTCCCTGCTCTTCAAGAATGTTCGATCATATTGGCCTCCTGAGGACAAGATAGAACATTTGCATCATTTTAGCTTCATTCCAGTGTCCCTCTGCACACAGAGAATCGTGGGGCCAGCAGAAGGTCCTCCAAAAATAATTCAACCCTATCTATTCATTCTCCCTCTTCCTCCAGTCCCAAGTAGCGAAGAAGTATCACTTAAATATATGACTGAAAGCAGCATCTTTTAAGTTGCTTGGAACTGTAGGAAGATTCTTTTAGTCCTGTCTGGTGTCATGGGGCGATGGCCCAGGTGCCCACAAAAAGGGCTCTGAGTGCCGCCTTAGGTTCATAGGTGCCATAGGTTCACCATCACTGTTCTATGGCATAACACTTTTATTAATCCTTTTTTATTTTTGCAATCAAGATGAAGCATCAATAGCTTATCAACTATGTTAGCGTCCGTGCCAGCTGCTTGTCTTGGTTCAGAAGTTAACAATATGTAAATTTTTTTTCTTTCTTTTTCTGTAAAAAGGAGTTTATATAATGTAACAAATAGCTAAGCACATGGAAACTTATGGGCAGATTTATTACTAGTAATTTTTCACCTGTGTCGCACTCAATAATTGCAATAATATTGATAATAATCTCTATTTATATAGCGCCATCAAATTCCACAGCGCTTTACAGGTTATCACTTAAATATATGACTGAAAGCAGCATCTTTTAAGTTGCTTGGAACTGTAGGAAGATTCTTTGAGTCCTGTCTGGTGTCATGGGGCGATGGCCCAGGTGCCCACAAAAAGGGCTCTGAGTGCCGCCTTAGGTTCATAGGTGCCATAGGTTCACCATCACTGTTCTATGGCATAACACTTTTATTACTCCTTTTTTATTTTTGCAATCAAGATGAAGCATCAATAGCTTATCAACTATGTTAGCGTCCGTGCCAGCTGCTTGTCTTGGTTCAGAAGTTAACAATATGTAAATTTCTGTAAAAAGGAGTTTATATAATGTAACAAATAGCTAAGCAGATAGAAACTTATGGGCAGATTTATTACTAGTAATTTTTCACCTGTGTCACACTCAATAATTGCAATAATATTAATAATAATCTCGTATAGCGCCATCAAATTCCACAGCGCTTTACAGGTTATGGGGAACAAACAGTCATATGGAACAATAGTAGTCAGGGCCCTGCTCGTAAGAGCTTACCGTCTATGAGCATGAGGGGGTGACACAAGAAGTATAAGAGCTTGTTTAATGGTCCAGCCATAATTTATAAAGGAATGGAATAAAAATAATTAAATAAATAAAAATGCTGCTTGAACCAGTCATCAGCCGCCATCTTATATACAAAGTCCAAGGTTGATGAGACTGCAGAGAAACCTGGAGCTTGGTATCTGTATTCTTGTCCATCTGTATGTCAATCAATCTGTCTATCTGTGTGTATGTAAAAAACACAAGCACATATGCCATGCTGGGAATGGGGCAACTTTGCTTTTTTGTGATTATTTAAAAAAGGTCATATATTTGGATTTACACACCGTTTCTCTAGCAGTGGTTCTATGTCCACAGACGTGGCTGCAAACTCCAGACCTGCACCCGCTGATGTCTAAAATCAGCGGGTGGTCCGAGTGGAGTGAATAGGATCTGCTCTGAGCTTTGTTCCCTGGGCAGTTGGCTCATACAAAGGGCTGTGAAAGCCACGGGGCATCAACAATGCAGGGAGTAGGATTGTTTGTTCTCATATATATTGAAAATAGAGGCGGACATTGATAGTATTGTCTGTTCCTTCTTCCAGGGATAAAGCAGAAATTCCTCTGTCTGTCAGATCGCTTCGGTATGTACAATCCAGTCCTGATTGGTTATCACACAATGAACCATATTTCATTGCTATTCACTATGTATCTCATTGCCCTTTTACAGCTTTCTTATGTTGGAGCAACAGGAGATGGAGGCTTTTGTGAACACGTATAAGCAGTTGCCATTGAAGCGCCAGGTAACACATAGATCTTCCTTGTGTAACCGTGTCCACAGTGTCTGTAATGTGGTTGGTCCGTGAAATCCGGTCAACGTGCAGTCTGTGATTCACAGAGCAACACTGGCCAAAGGACTTGCTTTAAAGGGAGTGGTCCAGGCGGGATTACTGCAGAAGAGCAGGAACTTTTTAGCCCGCGTGAGACTGCTATCTAAGCTCTTCATGGCTCATTCGCATATCATATATGGATGCAAGAAAAAAGCTGCGCTTAAAGGGAAGACAGGAGAAAACTGTTTAAAAAAAAGTCTGATTATAGAAAGAGTTATTCGTTAGTCTCCTTATCTGCAGGATGCGGAAGGAGCTCTCAACGGCCAGTATTTGTTGTAGCTAAAGGAAATTCTAGGTTTAATGCACATGTATGTTTTGTGGTTAGAGGCGGGGGGGTGAGTAGCATCTGTTATAGTGTCTCTGAATCAGGTGGGACCATCAAGAGGGTTAAGGCCAATCCTCGTTAGTATAGTGGTGAGTATCCCGCCGTCACGCGGGAGACCGGGGTTCGATTTCCCGACGGGGAGGCTTACTTTTCTTTATTTTTAAATCCCTTTTTTAAATTAATTGGCTTTTATATGTAACATTCCCTCTTTTATCCCCCTGAAATTTCTTATTTTAGAAAGTCCACTCAGTAAGATGCCAGTATTGTAGGGCTCCCTTGTATAAAAACTCAAGGGTAAAATTGTTATGTTAATGTTGGCTTTTTTGTTTTTTTAAAACTTGTTTTGTAGGGTATCATGGAAATCCTATTGCTTGTAATATATTTGAGCTTGTAATGTCGCACACAATTGCAAAAATAAAGGTCCACCGAATTGAAAACTCGGACGCTGGATCAGAGTCCAGAGTGCTAACCTAGTACACCAGGGAAACCTTATCGTGGAGTGAGGACCAGTGGTTTGAACAGATTTTTTTATTTTTTTTTTAGTTTTAGGGCGCAGAACCAATTTAGTAAACACATTATGCTGCTGGATTTTAAACCCAGCGAATGAAATATATATTAGGCCTTTCTGGGAAGAATCAAATTCAGGTGTCGACAACACATTATGGTGATGACCACAGTCATTGCAAGGTCCAGTTTCTGGAATTTTGTTGCACGGGAGTAAACACGGATTGTAGGGGGAGACCGTCGCTAGAACACACAACATCTTCCGAAAGTTATGCTCATGGCATGTTCATACATTAACTGTCATGATTGTAGCGACCATTACCAGGGTTCCAAAACATTCAGGTGCCATGGCAGAAAGGCGTCCCCTACTTAAGAACACTCGACTTACATACAACCCCAAGGTACTAAAGGAACTCTGGATAGTGGGTAATTATTGTACTTGTCCTAGGCTACACAGATCAGCGTAACAGTTATCACATGGTCGTAATGAAGCTCTAGTGTTATATTGATTCTTATGACAACCCAACATTTTAAAATCCAATTGTCACAAGGACCAAAAAAAGTCTCGGCTCGGGGTTACAATTATAAAGTATACAGTTCGACTACAGACAAATTTCAACTTAAGAACACTAACAGACCTATCTGGGTATGTAACCCGGAGGAGCCCTGTTAATGAAAAATATTACACCAAAAGAGCTATTTTTCCCTGTAAATAATAAAACTGTGGCTAAAAACAAACATTTTTATATTTTTTTATATTGCTTATTAAAAAAAAAGTGTCTCTCCCCACAGATTTTACTCTACAAAAATAGCAGCCCCCTCAGGCAGTTGTGTAAGTGTACTATCTTAGAACACATTGTGAAAACCTGCCTTTTTAACCTATAAAAGTCTTCTGCATGTGGAAATGAGTCATATTTTTCCTGAGAGCAGTCATCTTTGGAGGCACAGGGTAAGTGTAGCTGCAGACGCCCCTATATTTGGTTATATAGTGAGTAGAAACATGCGTTTGGTGACACATTGGAAAAAAATCTTATCTTTCAAATCGCATCAGGATTGGGTTCTGTGATCTAAAGAATCAGATATACAGGCAGTTGGGTGGGGAAATAGTCCGTGAACTTATTGTAGCGAAAAGTTGTACTCTACTGAAAGCTGAGATTATATCTTTAATTGAAAAACTTAAACAGGTTTGTACGTACATGCTATTAAGAAGAAGTCTTTTTTTGGTATATTTTTGAATTTCCCTCCAGTGTGAGACCAGAAGATGATCTTGCAAGAAGGTCAGAGAAAGCCCTGTGTCATGCCAAGCATATAGGGAGGTCCATGGTTTAATGCGTTAGCACTCTGCGACCTATGAAATCCAGCGATCGAGTTCAATCTCGGTGGGACCTGTGGTGGTTAGTGAGGGAGTAGTAGCATATGTTTCGTGTCTCTGAATCAGGTGGGCCATCCAAGAGGGTTAAGGCCATCCTCGTTAGTTAGTGGTGGATCACAGCCTGTCAGCGCGGGGAGACCGGGGTGCGAGTCCCCGACGGGGACAAGGCTTACTTTTTCTTTATTTTTAAAATCCTTTTTAATATTAATTGGTTTTTATATGTAAATATTTGTTGTAGCTAAAGGAAATTCTAGGTTTAATGCACATGTATGTTCTGTGGTTAGAGGCGGGTAGCATCTGTTATAGTGTCTCTGAATCAGGTGGGACCATAAAGGGGGTTAAGCCAATCCTCGTTAGTATAGTGGTAAGTATCCCCGCCTGTCACGCGGGAGACCGGGGTTCGATTCCCCGACGGGGAGGCTCTACTTTTTCTTTATTTTTAAATCCCTTTTTTAAATTAATTGGCTTTTTATATGTAAATATTCCCTCTTTTCTCCCCCTTAAATTTCTTTATTTTAGAAAGATTCCACTCAGTAAGATGCCATTATTGTAGGCTCCCATTGTATAAAAACTCAAGGGTAAAATTGTATGGTTTTGTTTTTTTTTTTTTTTTAAAACTTTGTTTTGTATGGTTATTCATGGGAAAATACTATTGCTTGTAATACTATTTTATGCTTGTAATGTCGCCACAATTTGCAAAAAATTAAAGGTCCCACCGAGATTTGAACTCGGATCGCTGGATTCAGAGTCCAGAGTGCTAACCATTACACCATGGAACCTTACTGCTGGAGTAGCGGACAGTGGTTTGAAAGATTTTTTATTTTTTTTTATTATTAGTGGCCGAGAACCACTTTTCTAGTCAACCATTACATGGTTGGATGAAATATATATTTAGCCTCTTCTGGGGAATCAACTCCAGGTGTCGACACCATTATGGTTGATGACCAAGTCATTGTGCAGGTCCAGTTTCTGGAATTTTGTCTGGCACTGGGACACCGTTATCTGTAGGGGGAGACCGGCTGAAACACACAACATCTTCCCGAAAGTTCTGCTCATGGCATGTTAATACATTAACTGTCATGATGTATCGACCATTACAGGGTCAATTCCAGGTGCCATGGCAGTACAGGCGGTCCCCTACTTAAGAACACTCGACTTACATACAACCCCAAGTTACAAAAGGAACCTCTGGATATTGGTAATTTATTATACTTTAGTCCTAGGCTACAATGATCAGCTGTAACAGTTATCAAATGTGTCTGTAATGAAGCTCTAGTGTTAATATTGATTCTTATGACAACCCAACATTTTTAAAATCCAATTGTCACAGAGACCAAAAAAGTTCTGGCTGGGGTTACAATTATAAAATATACAGTTCCGACTTACATACAAATTCTACTTAAGAACAAACCTACACCTATCCTACCTATCTACATATCCTATCCTATCCTTACATACATTAGAGGCACCTACCACTGGATTTACCTATCCTACCTATCTACCTATCCTATCCTTTATAGGTAGATCCATGGTGGTAGGCTTCCTTTAAGGACATAGCCCTTTTCCGTTTTTGCATTTCTTTTTTCTGCACCCCAAAATCCTCAATGGGGTTTATAGGGCCCTGTCATCACTGTGTAAAAGGCCTCATGCCCACAGATGTATATGTTGGATGTGTGCTGGATATTGTCTCAACAGATAGAACATGGCCCCTTGTATTTTAATGGGCTCCCGAATATGGAGGTATTTTTTAAGATCCCTAAGTATGAGCCAACTGGAAGAGCCGCTATTTTTGGTGCAGATCGTACTCCTGCCCGTGTTTGGCCTGGAGAAGACCTCTCTCATGTTTGGCCTGGAGAAGACCTCTCTCATGTTTGGCCACTGTCTGCACTGTGAAGATGTTTTTCCTTCTTCTCTCTATCCTAAGGACAGTTGATCAACCCCTTTCCCAAAAAATAAATAATATTAATAATAAAATAACGAGATGGATTCTTATCCGATTTCTTTGATTTTTGGTGATTTTTTTGCATCTCATCATCCAAATATATTCCATTTGACAAAAAGAAAATACATATAATTTGTAAGCCAAAACCCCTGACGAGGGAATATAATTATCAGCACTGGCCAAGCCCTTGATATTAATGAAACATGTAATAATTGATCAAATGCTTTTATGGTGGAGGTAAATGTGACAAAGAGGAGGAGCAGTCTTTTACCTTCTGTGTGGCCTGAGACTGCGGCAGGAAAATAATTTTACAATTCAGTTACAAGGAACTAAACCCAACCATTCCGAATGATATCATAGACAACGTTCTGATTGTCTAACCCGTGTATAAAATACAAGGCACTGCTGAGATTCGAACTCAGGATCTCCTGTTTACTAGACAGGCGCTTTAACCAACTAAGCCACAGCGCCGCACGTGCACATGGTCAACCTCGTCTCATTCGGAGAAAAAAAACTATAAGACTTGTTGAGGTCTTCTATCCGGCATGTTTTCTGGATTGAACGCAAGAAAAGACCTGGTGGCCCGGTATAACATAAGTTTTCATATTCGTTGAGATGGCATAAGGGGGAAATAGTGGCAATTCCTGGATGTGCACCAGGAATTAGGACTATTTCATGGATTACGCAAGATTTGAAAAATCCTCCCCCACCTTGCTCGAAGAAGGGCCATTCTACCAAGATTAAATGGACCAAACACAAATCATTGATACTCAACTCAGTAGGGGGGGGGGATTTATTAAGACTCCAGTCTTAAAATTCCTCTCAGCATCTACTGTTTCTGGCCTGACTTTGTCTGTTCAGCCCAGGTCTGACCTGGTGGAGATTAACGTAGGATTCACAAGACGTAAAGGTAAGTCACATACTGCTCAATCTGTGAATAGATTAGATCATATATTGCCAAATAATTGTTTTGCCGATGAAGGTCTCATTCAGACAAACATAAGGGCGACCGTTATCCAGCTGCACAATTTGTGGAAGTCTATGGCACCCAATTCCATGAGCACACTCTGTCTCACTGCACTGTGACGGAGTCAGATGGTTGCACAGAATAATATAGGACATTTTATATTTTGCCGTATTATGGCACCAACCGCTCTAAATAAATGGCAAAAGCTTGGCAGCAGTGGGATTCGGATCCACACCCCCGAGCATCTGGAGCCTTAGATCATTTGGCCACACTACCTCCTCTCGCTATGTCCTCTACTTTATGGGGAAGTATTTTTATGGGTATTTTTAGAAAAAGAAAAGAACACAGGGTCATCTAAAATGTGGCATAAGGTAAAGTAAGTCATATCTTATCTGATGTCCCAAGCAATCAAAGTACAACAGGACAAGAGACCCGGGGAGAAGACACATAAGTGGGAGCTCTGTGTGACTATCTGCAGCTACTACTCACCACATGAGGTGCTACTGCTGATTAGAAAACCACAGTGTAATGTATTGGATGAAGAATTCCCCTCTAAGGCAACATTCATGTCAGGGTTCGGGGTCAGTGGACCCTCTGGTCCACCGCGGGAGGTTGCAAGACCACGCAAAGTGGCATGGTCTTGCTGCAACGGGGTGCCACCAGGTCGTTCCACACGTGCGACTAGCCCGCAGTGGCAGCCAAGGTACAAATTCAGCGGGCTGTCTCGTGGTATAAGTCGAGGCACAAAGTCAGGGCAGGCGGCAGAGATACAAGGTCAAAGTTCGGATACAGGGTCAGCAACGGGAGATCAGGACAAGGAAGGAAAGGGCACAGGAAACAAGGAAGCTTTCTCTTCTCACCATAAGCTCCAAGATCCAGCAGGGAATCATGGGAACAGCCGGCCTTTAAGGAAACCCGGAAGTGCAAACACGAATCAGCAGTGCGCTGGCCCTTTAAATCATTGAGTGCCAGTGCGCGTGCTCCCTAGGAAGTGGGGATGCGCACGTGGGCTAAGCCAGATGGGAGCAGGAGTGTGGAGAAGAGAGTTTTGGCCAGGAGGAGCCACACCATGGAGAGGGGCATGGGTGTGCCCGCGATCCGTGACATGGATCACGTGGGCACCCATGACAATTCACACGTGACATTTCGCATGATTGTTAACTCAATGGGGCAGATTTACTTACCCGGTCCATTCGCGATCCAGCGGCGCGTTCTCTGCGGTGGATTCGGGTCCGGCCGGGATTCATTAAGGCAGTTCCTCCGACGTCCACCAGGTGGCGCTGCTGCGGTGAAGTTCCCCGGAATGCACTCAAGTCCACCGGCCTATTCCTAGTGAAGGTAAGTGCAAGCTCCGCAACACTTTTTTTTAAATGTGGCGGTTTTTCCGAATCCGTCGGGTTTTTGTTCGGCCACGCCCCCCTATTTCCGTCGCGTGCATGCCAGCACCGATGCGCCACAATCCGATCGCGTGTGCCAAAATCCCGGGGCAATACAGGGTAAATCAACGCAAATAGGAAATATTCGGGTAACACGTTGGGAAAACGCGAATCCCTTCCCCCCAGCCAGCATATCAACATAGTAAAAGGGATTGCATGTAAAGAAGAGTATATTTTCACTACACTAGAAATCCATTACAAAATCGGCCTCCTCCATAACCCCTTGCTACGGCCTCAACAAAGATCATCTTTCAGGAAATGTCTCCAGTTCATTTATGTTGGAAAATAATATTTTACTTACGGAGAAACCACTCATCATTATATATTCGGTACCTAGAAAAGAGGAAGATATACTGAGTGTTCAAGTCAAAAACTCTTAATCCCTTTTTTTTTAATGAGATGACAGAAACAATGATACAATATGATATTTATTCATCTTTCCTGAAGTTCCCAGTGTAGTAAGAAAAGTCCAATTTAAGAAGAAGCTAAGAATCAATCAGACATGAGATTGGTTGAATTCAAGCTTGTAATGTGAATATGACTCTCCCAGGCTTCCATACCTGTGCTGCTGCAAACTGCCGTAGAGTATAACACCATCTACTGGAGATGCAAGAGTATTGCAAGTAACATAAGTGATAGGTCTGTTCTATGAAATCGAGTATTGCTTAGTGTTACTTAGAGCACTCACTAGAGTAATCTCTAGTAGGATAACTGTTCAGCTATATTAATGTAATGTTTCATATATATACTGGAGATCAAAATTAGAGAACAATGTAATTTTTCAAAAAATAATGTTATCTCTATTGATGAACATTTGATGCATTGTCCTGCATAAAAACCCAAGGAAGGAACCATGTGTTGTTGAAGAAGGTTCTGATACATGTAGCTGTATGAGAGGTCCAACTCCTACTGCAGGAAACATTCCCCAAACCATGACACTTCCTCCACCACCTGTCACTGACTTCTTTACACACTTTAGTTTAAGTCTTTCCCCAGTCTGTTGGCGAACATAATGGGAGAGATATATGGATGTAATGATCTTTAGGCTAGTGCAGAGTAGAACTAGACTGATCTCTGCTAGGCCAGATTAATCGATGTGTCTGATCCTTGATGATGAATCTAGTGCAGTATAAGACTAGCGAGTCGTGCTTTGCACCTCCTAAGTTGGTTTAGTTTGCTGCGCCACAATATTGCATTTTCTGTCCAGTCATGCCCCTCTCTGAGGACATGCCCCTTTTTTTGGATTGCCTAAAAAGGGTGCAAAACCTTCAATAAATGGGGTGCATAGAGTTTCAGGTGCAAACTACTCCAGTTTTGAGAAGTTTGGCCACTGCAGAGTTGGCTTACAGTACAATTACTCTTAAACATGGAGACAGGTCATTACCCTGGTCAGTGCAGAACTGGCAGCAATTCCATCTGCAGTGATGAAACGATTCCCCATGGAGATTCTCCTGCATTATCCTGTCCTCTCTTACACTTGGCTTTCGGGGGTGACCGGCCTTCTTGGGGGGACTTAAATGAGTTTGTGATGTTGTAAAGATGAAATATTCTAGAAATCATAGACTTGGAACAACCAACTTCTTTTGCCACGGCTGATAGGGTCACCCCTTTGGCCTTCATGTGGACAACCTGGTGCCAGAGGGTTTCAGTCACTTTGGAGCCACACAACCAGATTAACCCCAATAAACTTAAAATGCTGCTGTTTTATATATGTTTGGATATAGTCACATAGGACGTCACGATGACCTGACATTTAGGAAATTGTGATCTCCAGTGACATGTCCTATCTTTTCCCGGGCTACGGAGCGGTACGGTGCCGTACAGGGCCGTGAGCCCATAGAACTGTATGGGGGACGTATATCGGACGTATATACATCCCCCATACATGTGTGTGCATGTAGCCTTATTTGTAACCTACATCCATGCGATATATCCAATCATCTTTTTAAAAATATGATGTGATATCTATGTGTAACTACCCAAGATGTTACACATATCTTAGTATTCGGCAGTGGTTCAATCCACTGATGGTGCAGCAGGGAGGTTCCATGGTGTAATGGTTAGCACTCTGGACTCTGAATCCAGCGATCCGAGTTCAAATCTCGGTGGGACCTTATTTTTTTTTGCATCTTCTCGTATAACATTATATTATACATATATTGTAGTTAACCCATCGTCTTAAATCAAACTATAAAAAAAAATCTCCAGGAACCCTAGAGGCAAACCTTAGAGGGATTGTCCACTTTCAGGAAATAACTGAGTTTGTGTAATGAAAAGTTATCCAATTTTCAACTGTATTAATTCCTCATGGTTTCCTAGATCTCTGCTTGCTTTCATTCTGCAGAAAACTTCTATGTTTACTTCCAGTGGATAGAAATTTGTCCACGGTTACACAGGTGCATGGCTTGTTATATTCCTGGTCATGAGATGTCACACAAGTGCAAAGTTCATGATATCATACAGTTTTCATTGCTCTCACATGACCAGGAATATAATGACCTGTGTGACATCACATGACCAGGAATATAATGACCTGTGTGACATCACATGACCAGGGATATAATGACCTGTGTGACATCACATGACCAGGGATATTATGAGCCGTGCACCTGTGTGACATCACATGACCAGGGATATAATAAACCGTGCACCTGTGTGACATCACATGACCTGGTAGATAATGAACCGTGCACCTGTGTGACATCACATGACCAGGAATATAGTGACTTGTGTGACATCACATGACCAGGGATATTATGAGCCGTGCACCTGTGTGACATCACATGACCAGGGATATAATGAACCGTGCACCTGTGTGACATCACATGACCTGGTAGATAATGAACCGTGCACCTGTGTGACATCACACGACCAGGGATATAATGAACCGTGCGCCTGTGTGACATCACATGACCAGGGATATTATGAACCGTGCAACTGTGTGACATCACCTGACCAGGGATATAACGAGCCATACACCTGTGTGACATCACATGACCAGGGTTATAAGGAGCCGTGCATCTGTGTGACATCACATGACTAGGGATATAACAAGCCGTGCACATGTGTGACATCACATGACTAGGGATATAACGAGCCGTGCACCTGTGTGACATCACCTGACCAGGGATATAACGAGCCGTACACCTGTGTGACATCACATGACCAGGGTTATAAGGAGCCGTGCACCTGTGTGACATCACATGACCAGGGAAATAACAAGCCGTGCACCTGTGTGACATCACATGACCAGGGATATAACAAGCCGTGCACCTGTGTGACATCACATGACCAGGGATATAAGGAGCCGTGCACCTGTATGACATCACATGACCAGGGATATAACAAGCCGTGCACCTGTGTGACATCACATGACCAGGGATATAAGGAGCCGTGCACCTGTATGACATCACATGACCAGGGATAGATTTCTATCCTTTGGAAGTAAACATAGAAGCTTCTATATTAGGACAGCAAGCAGAGATCTAGAAAACCATGAGGGATTAGCCGAGAAAGTATATTACAAAATTGCATAACTTTTGCTCACACAAACAATATCAATTATTTTCTGTAAGTGGACGCCCCCCCACACCTTCTGGCCAAAGTCAGTTTCACCATTTCGCAAGATAAGTAAAGGAAAAGGATTGGCAGCGGTGGGATTCGAACCCACGCCTCCAGAGAGACTGGAGCCTAAATCCAGCGCCTTAGACCGCTCGGCCACGCTACCATCTGATAGGAGCAGCGGATGGAGGCTGCCACACAAGAGAACCACGGAACCGCAAGGAATTAAGTAAGAAAGTATAACGGAGAATTGTATAACTTTTGATTACACAAACAATATCAATTATTTGCTGAATGACCCCACAACAACTCATGGAGACAGTACATATATAACGGACGCTACATATATAAGGGGGCTCTTGAAGGACAGTACATATATAAGGGGGTCTATGTGCTGGACAGTACATATATAAGGGGTTGTCTGGAGAGTACATATATAAGGGGGCTCCTGAAGGACAGTACATATATAAGGGGGAGCTTCTGGACAGTACATATATAAGGGGGGTGTCTGGACAGTACATATATAAGGGGGAGCTTCTGGACAGTACATATATAAGGGGGGGCTTCTGGACAGTACATATATAAGGGGGCTCCTGAAGGACAGTACATATATAAGGGGGGTGTCTGGACAGTACATATATAAGGGGGGGCTTCTGGACAGTACATATATAAGGTGGTCTATGTGCTGGACAGTAGATATATAGGGGGAACTTCTGGACAGTACATATATAATGGGGTCTATGTGTTTCAAATGAAAAGAAATTATTGCAAACCTTGTCATAGTCTGGAATATATTTTCTATTCATTTTGCAACTCGTCTGAAAAATAAAATTATGAGTCTTCATGGAAAACACTAAACTGTCTGGATGACCCGAAACTTATGAGCGGTCGTGTATGTGACATCAGATTTCTATCCACTGGAAGTGAACATAGAAGTTTCTATAGTAGATAATATAATATAATATATAATATTTGCTGAAATTGGACGCCTCCCACAACAACTTACGGCCAAAGCCAGTTTCACCATTAGGACGGAGATCTGTTTTACTATTCTTTTTTCCATGATTTTTGATACCAAAAAGAAACGTGTTGATGGGCGCTAATACACGACACCTACGAGGCTTCCGATATTTCTCTACATGTAGGATTATTTCTCTGTTCTAGTACATTCTGCTTTGGTCTAACATATTTCTTTGATTTTCAGAAACTTTTGGACCCGTGACGTTATCAAAATGTGTAAAATAAAAAGATTGGCAGCAGTGGGATTCGAACCCACGCCCCCGAAGAGACTGGAGCCTTAATCCAGCGCCTTAGACCGCTCGGCCACGCTACCACACACATTACTGCAGAAGGAAGCACAAATCTAGAAAACCACGAGGAATCAATCCAGAAAGTATATTGGAAAATTGTATAACAATATCAATTATTTGCAAAAAGTGGACAACCCCCACAACAACTTAGGGGGAAGGTTTGGTGGTTTGAAATTTTGTAGGTTGGAAGGGCATTCCAGAGAATTGGTGCAGCTTGGAAGAAGTCCTGGAGAAATGAGTGAGCAGTTCACCCAATATTTAAATGGCGCCCCCACAGGGTCCAATATAGTAGCAGTGCCCCCACAGTAGACAATAAATTAATGATGCCACCACAGGCTCTGGAGTTGTGATAGCTGTGAAGTCCGCGCTTTGCTACGTTAACTTTTGGCATGGAAGGAGCTACCGGGAAATAAAATCAATGGCAGGAGTGGCATGAGCATGGCATGAGCTACGGTACCGGCACTATCCATGGACAGGTGGTGCTTCTTTTGGAAGAAGGTCATCATGTTTTTCAACCATCACACAACAAATAACCAAAATTCAAAAGAGTGCACAACCGGCAGAATGGAAGGTTCCATGGTGTAATGGTTAGCACTCTGGACTCTGAATCCAGCGATCCGAGTTCAAATCTCGGTGGGACCTTATTTTTTTCTTACTCCAATAGATTATTCCCATTAGGCGTTTTGCTCCAAAATAATTTTGTTGTAGTAAACATCACAGTGAAAGTTTCCCTATAAGTTAATTGCAAGTCAGAAACCTCCAGTTCCGGTAGGCAGCCGGCCAAACTTACCGGCCATAGATCCCCATCCTGAGATCTATTACCGGCCATAGGTCCCCATCCTGAGATCTATTACTATTCAGCGGAAACCTAAAATATTCCAGAGCATTTCCTCATACCTTCTACTTCTCACATCTAGAGAACGTCTGTCTCACTGAATTGTACAATATGGTCCTAGAGGGGTGGGATGATAGCCAGCGTCTGCCCCTGCCGAGCCTTCTGACCCGGGTGTAATCAGTTGACCACTTATCTTATCTTATCTTTCTGTTTAAGCTTTGGAGGACTTAGAATATCTTCATATATTGAGTGACTTGAAATCCAATGGGGTCTCCCCGCACAGGTTCAAATCCTGTTCCCAGCGTGTCGTAAGGGAACGTTTTAGTGGATAAGACTACTATAATTTTTGGGGCTTACCCAACAATCTACAATTACTGTCCACGTTAAGAATAACTGAAGATATAATTTATTATTTTACTAGCATTATGTGTCTTGAATTTGTGGTTGGTTTGTGCTGCCACAGACCTCTGGTACATCTCATGTATGTAGGACCAAAAATCAGGCAACATATGCAGATGGTTGGCCTGAAAGGCCTTAAGAAGGAATCCATCACCCCGATTTACCTACCTGAACTAACTACTATGTTATGTAGGGCTGGGCCTACACATACCACACCTACCTTTGTTTTTATTGTCCAGCAATTCCTTCTGTGCCAAAACTTCCCTTTAGAAATATGCAAATTGGACTGATTTGCATAATAAGAATCCAAGACCGGAGCTACTTACAGCAAAAGACAACTTTACACTGTGAACAGGAGTAGAATCTGTGCAGGGAGAGCCCATTGGATTTCGAGTCCAACCCCTTAACCACATAGACATCAGGTGACCTTCAGAACCATGCGTTGTCTTCTTCTGGCTTTCAGGTCATCTCCAACATGACCCCTCCAACACAAAAAGTCGAAATTGGTATCTTTAAACCCCATTTTATAATGTCAGACAAAGATGTTTTTGGAACTGGTCACTTTTTGAGGTAAAATATCAGATGTTCAGAGAGGAGTCACCTGTACGGCCTATATCCTGGCAGGAAGTTCAGCAGGTGCAGAGGTCAACAATCATCCTGGTTCATGGGAGATTGTTGGCCGGGTGTCAAGTTACAATACAACCAGTGAGACGTTCTCTAGATGTGAGGAGCACGCTGAATAAGGAAGTGCTCGGAAACATTGTCTGTGTGTACAACATGGCCAATCAGGAAGATCGAAGAGGTCTGGTCATCAAGATCCAACGAAGAGTAGAAGGCAAATAATGAATGAGCATCGTCGTAAGCATTGGGTATCCCACTGATGTACTATTCTTTGGCACTCGGTAAAGCTAGTTGTTTTGTGTAGAGACATTCAAATTATGAAATTTATTAGAATTTTTATTTAAAGGGACACTCCAGACACAGCCGATTCATTGTATTATACTTTGTTCAGGGCCTTAAGAGAGGAGTATGACTCTAGGTGCTACGGATACAAAAAAAAAAAAAAACATAAGTGGAGCTCCTCCCCTCAGGCCGGGCACCACTCATTATTCAATAAATTAGATGTGACTGGAGTGTTCCATTAATTCGTTAATAAAATTTACACATTTTTTTTCTCCAAAAAAAACTTTAAAAATTAGTCTTCCAGGTCACGCTGTGAACAGGATTTGAACCTGTGCGGGGAGACCCCATTGGATTTCGAGTCCAACGCCTTAACCACTCGGCCATCACAGCTCACCCATAACAATTCAGGTTTACAATTTTTTTTAAATGTTTTTTTAACGTTTTTTTAAAAAAAATCTTTCTTGCGTTTCTGTCGCCTTTGTTATTTGCTTCGCCACTCAGTTGGCTCTAGCTGTTTTGTTTCAAAATGTTTTATAAATTTTATGATTTTTATGTAACCTATCCCTGAATATTAAGCAGTCACTGTTTTTAAGAATATTTTTTTCTGTTCTCCTGTATAAAACATCCTTCTAAACGCTAACAAAAATTTTGACACACACGTACTGAGACGTTTGATTTTTGAGCATGACTCCTGAATGGTGTGCGGCGCTGTGGCTTAGTTGGTTAAAGCGCCTGTCTAGTAAACAGGAGATCCTGAGTTCGAATCTCAGCAGTGCCTTGTTTTGTTCATTTATTTTTTTATTTTTTTGAAGGAAATCAACCAAAAAAAACACTGCGGTTACTCACCCCCGCTCCTCTTCGTCTTGATCCCGGTGCTGTTCTCCACTAGTCTTGACACTCCAGGATCACCTAGAAAAGAAACTTATAATTAGCAGCACTGAGTGCGAGGACAAGATGTCCTGAACTCCGGGCTGCTAATTATGCACGCCCCTGCACATACCTCTCCTATGCTGGGAGTAACTAGAAAAGAAACTTATAATTAGCTAACTGGAGCACCGGGACAAGATGTCCAGCACTCCGGGCTGCTAATCGTGCACACCCCTGCACCTACCTCTCCCAAGCTCCGGCCAACTAATTATAAGTTTCTTTTCTAGGTGATCCCAGAGTGTCAAGATTAATGAAGGATCAAGATGAAGAGGAGTGACTTTGAGTTTTTTTACTTTTTTACAGGTGTTGATTTCCTTTAAATAAAAACACATTTTGGATTTGAAAGCCAAAAATATCCAGCAGAACAATTTATCAGTGTATGACGTGTGGATCTTCTTTGTTCAAGACACATAAAGGGCTTTCATTTTTTTTATTTTTAATAACAGTTCCTCTGAGACATTTTTTAAAAAAATATTACTTTAAAATAATTATAAATGATGATAAAAACCCCATTCAGAATTACCAGAATGTACCATCATCAAAAAGTTTATGTGAACTGAATATCTGAGATACCGTAAGAACTAAATTTCCCCAGAATTACTTTTTCAATTTTTTTTAAATACTCGCTCACGGCCAGCAGGTGTCACTGCTGTATACAATATGATGAAGAAACGGTCAGTTCCTAAGGCAATTGTCTGTGCGCTATGTGATGGTACAGCTATAGAAGTAGCAGTCTCGCCCTGTTGTCTGTGGCTGCCCGAGGGCCAAATGCTTGGATAGGTGCGAGTATGCTGTCCCAATGGTGAAGACTCCAAGAAGTATTTTATTGAGCATTTGCTTAGACCCTTTTAGATGATGATAAGTCAATCTTAGACTAAGAGATGCGGTATAATTACTAGAGATGATCACATTTCCAGAATTCGCCTCAGATCTATAGAATAGGTCATCATATTGGATTTGGTGAATATTTGGTTGATTGGTGCTCCTCAAAGTGGTGGATGTTAATCTTAAGTCAACCCCTTTCAATTTTTAATTAAAAAACTAGGAGGGGCCCCTACTGGCCTAGAGAACCTGGTGGGGTAGATATATTTCCAAAGTTGCTCTGCTGGGGCCCACAATATGAGGAAGAGATGAGATGCCATAACATGAGAGGGAGAGTAGTGAAGCCACAACATGAGGACATGAGAGGTCACAATATGAGGGGGAGATGAGAGACGCCACAATATGAGGGGTAGATGACAGGCCTCAATATCAGGGGGAGATGATTGGCCACAATGTGAGCAGGAGGTGTGGGGCCTCAATACGAGAGGGAGATGAGAGACCACAATATGAGAGGGAGAGGAGAGAAGCCACAATATGAGGAGATGAGAGGCCACAATATCAGGGGGGGATGACGGGCCACAATGTGAGCAGGAGGTGTGGGGCCACAATACGAGGTGGAGATGAGAGGCCACAATATGAGAGGGAGAGGAGAGGCCACAATGTGAGTAGGAGGTGTGGGGCCACAATACGAGGGTGAGATGAGAAGCCACAATATGAGCGGAGCTGAGGGGCCACAACAGGACCTGGCAGAGCCAGCTTTTAATTAGTCCTACCTGTTAACTAAATGTCCTAATGTTGACTAAACCAAAGCTCCTACATAGCAGTTCTCTCAACTCCCAGACCAAGCTATTATTCCTTTAAATCATTTATTTTCTTCAAACCATCAAACATTTAATATAAATCATAAAAATTATTAAAAATATTGTACATTATAGACTTCATCTCCATAACTTAGTGAAGACTCTTGTGGACAACTTATAACTGGAACACCACATCTCCACCTCTGTTCTTGGAAAGATTAAGCAATGTTCACTCCATGCTGGTTAACTCAAGCCTCGTCCAACCAAATCCAATAATCATCATCAGACATCATCATCCACAATCCAACAAATCTTATCGACCCTTCTTTCTTCTATCACAAGGAAAATTTTGGCCCATGCAGATTATTCTCATAAGGGCCAAAAAAACCATTTCAGGTTTGAAAAAAAATGGATGATCATGAGATTGATGGATTATTGACTGCTGGTGTCTCTTTGATCTTGATCGTAAAGGGACCAACTCTTGAATCTCTCAAGTTATATAGAGGCCTATTAAGAGTAGTTTAATTTATAGAGAACTATGATCATGTTGTTTCTAACGTAAGTGTCCATGTTTGTGAAGACATATCCTGAACATATCAGAGGATCATGTGTATGTAAGTCAAAGCCATGTTCTCCAACACTACACATGTGCCTTGAGAGTCACAGTTACCTGGTAGTCCAATATGCTGGATAGTGCCCTCACAATGGCTGGCCATGAATCGTTTCATGGAGGTTGCATGATAATCTTGTAGACCCTCGACACCCATGCTCACAGATTTGATCTGACTCACTCGTGGGGTAAAGAGGGATTTTAAGTGCCGGTTTAGGGGCAAATTTAATATGTATGAGATAGTAAAGAAGACATTGATACAGTGGGGTAACTTGAAGTTGATGGGCCCTAATGCAAAGTTTGTGCCAGGCCCCCGACTATAATGTATGGTTTATAGTACTAATCTTCTCATATGGGAAAGTGAGACCTTATGGGCCTCCAAAGCCTATTGGGCCTGGTTGCGACCACACCCTCTGCACCCCCTCAAGTTACACCCCCGGGTATGTGTCATGGTGGGTCCTATGAAGACTGGGGCCCATGTATACAACTTTTTATAAATATCTAGTGGTCTAGGTTTGGTGGAACGGTTTGATTTGCAGTTGGTGATTAAATTCTACGTTTCCTGTGGGCAGGGGTAGAGGGTAAATTCATGAGGGTGTCATCATGTGGCCTCCAGGGGCATGAGAGTCATTTGTAGTAGCATAGTTGGTCAGCCCTAAATTTGTCAATGCATAAAAAACAAAGTGGGTTCTATCTCGGATTCCCATCTTCTTAGTAGTTGGCTATACATTGGTCTCAGGAAGAAGCTACAATTCCCTTCCACTGCTCAGTAGAAAGCACGCGAGTTGGAGTCCCGAGGGTGGAACTTCCAGTGATATGATGTTGAAGATCTATCCTTCAGACATCATTAGATTAAGATCTACCATCAATGACTCAAGGCAACTATTTTTATAGGTCCTTCATTAACTGTGAACCAGTTTGGATTTTGAGACCTTTGGACCTCCTCAGGATTCTAATGCAAATGTTACCCCTAATGCCCATATAGGTGTCTATAGAGATTGTCCTCTTATAGCCACGGTCTCCACGACCTATATGTTTGGTCAGAGTGCCAGTCACTTTGGATATCAACACCGTTTACAGCAGGGCTGTAGTTATGGTGCCGTTTAGATGTTTCAGAAGACGTGGGATCCAGTAGTCTATGAAGGTGCTCAGATCTTTGGGAAACTGTAGTGGACATTTTGTAAAGATTTGCAGAAGACAAATGTTGGGTGAAAAATTCCTTGCTTGATGGAGACAACTCTTGGTTTTGGGTGATGAAGTTCACAGTCGTTTGAAGACATTGCCGGAAGCCAGACAGGTAATCCATGGATTGGAGGTCCTTGTGGAACTTCTGTGTTGATTTGATCTTGGACTGAAGAAAGTCCACTGTATACTCCAGAATCTCTGCTTTTTCCATTTTTGGATTCTTAAATTTTTGCTACAATAAAATGAAAACAGATATAAATGAATAAACATAATTTTGCAGCTTCTTCATTAGAACATGTACATTCACATCCTCTCATTTTGGTGAAGAGCTAATAAAACATTTATATTATATTCCAAGTGGCAATCTTAAAGGGGTTGTCCGGTGATAGCAAGTTAGGCTCTATCCACAGGTGAGGAACTCAGTGATGGGATCCCCACAGATTGCAAGAACGGAGGTCCATTTCCCCCCCCCGTTGCACCCAACATGACCGAAGCAGCCAGTTGAACATGCTAAACTTGCTTTGTTCTTATCTATGGTGCTTGGGTGCAACAGACCCCCGTTCTCATGTTCAAATCACTGAGACCCCCACCGACTGACAAGTTAGGCACTGCCTTGTGGATATGGCCTAACTTGTTATCACAATACAACCCCTTTCGTGGACCATATGTGGCCCAGCACCTTGTATGATCTTAAATGGCAGGTTTTTGAGGGCATGACTAATATCCTTCTGATATCTACAGTTCTACAATAAAGGGTGGCACTTCGAAGGCAACACAAGGCTGATGTGGTCTTGGATGCAGTTAAGTTTGACACCCAAGCCTAAGATGATCAGCAGAACTTATTGTGATTAGCTGAGCTAAGTCCTTACAACTTTTCCCCAGTTGCCCCGAGATGTGTGCCTACAAGCTTCAGACTTTAGGTTCAAAAATAAAAATGAATTTTAGAAATGTATGTGAGGAGTCAGGTCTCACCATCCTCACCTCATTCTTCATCACTTCAGATAGGAGGACTCTCAGTTTCTCCAAACAACTGTTAATTCGTTCCCGTCTTCTCCGTTCCACTTGTGGTTTCAAGAGCTGTCAACAAATGTTATATTATTAGAAACTAAACCTTTGGACCAGGTTGAAACCTAGGAGCATCTTCAAAGGATAATCTTATTGTTATGACAATGAGACAATATATGGTTGAGGACACATCGGACATCAATCTTAAAATACTGTATGACTGCTTTTCCCGAAGCACAAAGGTCTCTCATTAACAAGGAGATATCCATTGTGTGATGATGTCCTTAGATCACATACATGAGTTACACTAGTCCTACAGTTATAGGCATATTTTTTCATGGAGATCAAGAATATAAGTTATGATGTTGTAGATGATCCTTGATAATTGTTTCTGCACTTCTGAAGCTCTTGGAGGCCCCATGACTAAAGCTGGTGGAATCTTAATGCCAATGCGTTCAATGTCCATAACCACGGTCTTGAAGAGCTGAACTTTGTAAAATGACCATCTCCCAAGATGTTATGGAGAACCATTGATGACTCAATGGACAAGCTTTTAGCAATCTACTCAATATGAGACCCTTCAGGTTCTGACCAAGAGATTTCTGAACCTCCGAGGCATGTTGATCATGGCTGAAATGATATTGGTGCTAACGACTTGCAAAAAGATCTTCAGAAGAAGCTTATGGTGAACATTAACCTTGAACATTTACATCAATAAACATCAATCATCTTCTACAATGACAACGATGGTCCACTTTTTCAATAAGTTTGACTAATATCAAAGTAAAACAGAAAATATGCGTATATGTGGAACTTACTGATTTTTAAGGGGTTGGACAACCATCTAATGTTATGAGGGTCTCCTAACTTGACCTAATTGCAGATGAATCTTCACTGCCCCATCCTTTGGTTCTTTAAAGAGAAGGTTGCTTTCAGATGAGACATAGAGAGGTCGGTCAACACTGCTCTTGGCCAAACATCTATTTGAGCTCCCAAACACAGGTCCCACATGGTGGTTGACCATCAGTAAACAACAGTCTCTCCCACCACAGCTATACTTGCACCATGGAATAGAAATCTGTGGAAAGATCATCTAAACATATCTATCACAGCTTGCTATGATGTTGTTACCTTTCTTTGGGACCCTAGTGATGACTTCTCGCTCTTCATGGTCCAGACGTAACCCAGTAAAAGTAGTCCTTGTCTTGCATCTAGAATTTCCTTCCAATTATAAAGGCAGGGCTCCACCTGCACATTGTGTCCCTATACAATGAGACGACCAATCAGAAGTCACTCTCTCTGACCAGTCACAGGAGACCATGGTCCATCCAATAATCTCATTTACTCGCTCCCCAGTCTGGGGCTCACTCTCCATTCACATGAGTAATTAATGAGATCCTGAGTGTGGAGACTTGTGAGGTCTGGAATGAGCTACCACTGACATGCAAATGGCGGGATAAACCTGAAGGAATGGTGGAATTATAGATATATCTATGTTTGAGTAAAGACCTCCATGACCAAGGTGCTATAGGTCACTCACTGTGTGCATGGAGCCCTTACTAAGTCTTGTTTGTATAGAAGTAAGATATTATAGATCCTTATTCTTGAGGGTCATGATAATTATCTATCTATCTATACAATCTATACAAAGGTTCCATAGATTTGTTCTTAAGTTGAATTTGAATGTAAGTAAAAACTGTATATTTTATCATTGTAGCTCCAGACAAAAAATTTTGTTTTGTCCGAGTGACAATTGGAGTTTCAAAATTTTTTGATTTAGGTGTAAAAAGGCATCTAGACCTTTCTTGAAGCTCTCTGC
This sequence comes from Engystomops pustulosus, assembly GCA_019512145.1. Lineage (NCBI taxonomy): Eukaryota > Metazoa > Chordata > Amphibia > Anura > Leptodactylidae > Engystomops > Engystomops pustulosus. Next base: position 130,714,998 of record CM033647.1, read on the forward strand.
TGTCCCTGCTGTGACCAGCGCCTGAGGCAGGCTATTCCACAGAGTGACAGTTCTCATAGTATAAAAGCCCTGTCGCCTCCGGTGATTAAACCTTGGTGCCCCCTCGTCTTTTGATTTGATTGAATATGGACCATTCATATATTTATATAAATTAATCTTGTGCCCTCTTAGTCGTCTCTTTTCCAGACTAAATAAATCTAGTTGCTTTAATCTCTCCTCATAACTAAGACCCTCCATACCCCTTATAATTTTTGTGGCTCTTCGCTGTCCCCTCTCCAGCTCCAGGGCATCCTTTTTATGGACCGGTGCCCAGAACTGGACAGCATATTCCAGGAGAGGCCGAACCAATGTCTTGTACAGTGTAATATTAAATCCTTATCCCCAAAGTCCAGACCGCTGCTGATACATGACAAGATCCTACTGGCTTTAGAGGCAACTGATTGGCATTGTGCTGTTATTCAATTTATGATCTACTAGTACCCCCAGGTCCTTCTCAACAAGGGACTCTCCCAGATTTACTCCCCCAAGGACATATTTTGCCTTTGGATTATTGGCCCCCAGGTGCATAACATTACATTTATCCACATTAAACCTCATTTGCCAAGTGGATGACCAAACATTCAGTTTGTCCAAGTCACCTGCAGCCTATGAACATCCTCCATAGACTGTATTACACTACACAGCTTGTACTACTCCCCCGAGAAACCGGCACTGCCAGACCCTCTTGAATAGGGGGCATAACTACAGGGGTGACGGCCATAGTAGCTGAAACGGGACCCGTAGTGTTATGGGGCCTGGTCACCCAACCTGCCACACTAAACCATATAAACATATTATGCTGCACATTGTACAGCTTGATATGTACGGTATATCAGTTCACATCTTCCACAGTTATCTGAGCCGGCAGCTCAGATAACAAATGGGTTTAGGGGAAAGCAGAATGGCAGGACTATGAACAATTAGCTCTACTTCCTGCTGTCTACTTCCCCCGTGTGGTCAGCAGCTACTTTGACTAGGATACCTATCCTACCTATCTACATATCCTATCCTATCCTTACATACATTAGAGGCACCTACCACTGGATTTACCTATCCTACCTATCTACCTATCCTATCCTTTATAGGTAGATCCATGGTGGTAGGCTTCCTTTAAGGACATAGCCCTTTTCCGTTTTTGCATTTCTTTTTTCTGCACCCCAAAATCCTCAATGGGGTTTATAGGGCCCTGTCATCACTGTGTAAAAGGCCTCATGCCCACAGATGTATATGTTGGATGTGTGCTGGATATTGTCTCAACAGATAGAACATGGCCCCTTGTATTTTAATGGGCTCCCGAATATGGAGGTATTTTTTAAGATCCCTAAGTATGAGCCAACTGGAAGAGCCGCTATTTTTGGTGCAGATCGTACTCCTGCCCGTGTTTGGCCTGGAGAAGACCTCTCTCATGTTTGGCCTGGAGAAGACCTCTCTCATGTTTGGCCACTGTCTGCACTGTGAAGATGTTTTTCCTTCTTCTCTCTATCCTAAGGACAGTTGATCAACCCCTTTCCCAAAAAATAAATAATATTAATAATAAAATAACGAGATGGATTCTTATCCGATTTCTTTGATTTTTGGTGATTTTTTTGCATCTCATCATCCAAATATATTCCATTTGACAAAAAGAAAATACATATAATTTGTAAGCCAAAACCCCTGACGAGGGAATATAATTATCAGCACTGGCCAAGCCCTTGATATTAATGAAACATGTAATAATTGATCAAATGCTTTTATGGTGGAGGTAAATGTGACAAAGAGGAGGAGCAGTCTTTTACCTTCTGTGTGGCCTGAGACTGCGGCAGGAAAATAATTTTACAATTCAGTTACAAGGAACTAAACCCAACCATTCCGAATGATATCATAGACAACGTTCTGATTGTCTAACCCGTGTATAAAATACAAGGCACTGCTGAGATTCGAACTCAGGATCTCCTGTTTACTAGACAGGCGCTTTAACCAACTAAGCCACAGCGCCGCACGTGCACATGGTCAACCTCGTCTCATTCGGAGAAAAAAAACTATAAGACTTGTTGAGGTCTTCTATCCGGCATGTTTTCTGGATTGAACGCAAGAAAAGACCTGGTGGCCCGGTATAACATAAGTTTTCATATTCGTTGAGATGGCATAAGGGGGAAATAGTGGCAATTCCTGGATGTGCACCAGGAATTAGGACTATTTCATGGATTACGCAAGATTTGAAAAATCCTCCCCCACCTTGCTCGAAGAAGGGCCATTCTACCAAGATTAAATGGACCAAACACAAATCATTGATACTCAACTCAGTAGGGGGGGGGGATTTATTAAGACTCCAGTCTTAAAATTCCTCTCAGCATCTACTGTTTCTGGCCTGACTTTGTCTGTTCAGCCCAGGTCTGACCTGGTGGAGATTAACGTAGGATTCACAAGACGTAAAGGTAAGTCACATACTGCTCAATCTGTGAATAGATTAGATCATATATTGCCAAATAATTGTTTTGCCGATGAAGGTCTCATTCAGACAAACATAAGGGCGACCGTTATCCAGCTGCACAATTTGTGGAAGTCTATGGCACCCAATTCCATGAGCACACTCTGTCTCACTGCACTGTGACGGAGTCAGATGGTTGCACAGAATAATATAGGACATTTTATATTTTGCCGTATTATGGCACCAACCGCTCTAAATAAATGGCAAAAGCTTGGCAGCAGTGGGATTCGGATCCACACCCCCGAGCATCTGGAGCCTTAGATCATTTGGCCACACTACCTCCTCTCGCTATGTCCTCTACTTTATGGGGAAGTATTTTTATGGGTATTTTTAGAAAAAGAAAAGAACACAGGGTCATCTAAAATGTGGCATAAGGTAAAGTAAGTCATATCTTATCTGATGTCCCAAGCAATCAAAGTACAACAGGACAAGAGACCCGGGGAGAAGACACATAAGTGGGAGCTCTGTGTGACTATCTGCAGCTACTACTCACCACATGAGGTGCTACTGCTGATTAGAAAACCACAGTGTAATGTATTGGATGAAGAATTCCCCTCTAAGGCAACATTCATGTCAGGGTTCGGGGTCAGTGGACCCTCTGGTCCACCGCGGGAGGTTGCAAGACCACGCAAAGTGGCATGGTCTTGCTGCAACGGGGTGCCACCAGGTCGTTCCACACGTGCGACTAGCCCGCAGTGGCAGCCAAGGTACAAATTCAGCGGGCTGTCTCGTGGTATAAGTCGAGGCACAAAGTCAGGGCAGGCGGCAGAGATACAAGGTCAAAGTTCGGATACAGGGTCAGCAACGGGAGATCAGGACAAGGAAGGAAAGGGCACAGGAAACAAGGAAGCTTTCTCTTCTCACCATAAGCTCCAAGATCCAGCAGGGAATCATGGGAACAGCCGGCCTTTAAGGAAACCCGGAAGTGCAAACACGAATCAGCAGTGCGCTGGCCCTTTAAATCATTGAGTGCCAGTGCGCGTGCTCCCTAGGAAGTGGGGATGCGCACGTGGGCTAAGCCAGATGGGAGCAGGAGTGTGGAGAAGAGAGTTTTGGCCAGGAGGAGCCACACCATGGAGAGGGGCATGGGTGTGCCCGCGATCCGTGACATGGATCACGTGGGCACCCATGACAATTCACACGTGACATTTCGCATGATTGTTAACTCAATGGGGCAGATTTACTTACCCGGTCCATTCGCGATCCAGCGGCGCGTTCTCTGCGGTGGATTCGGGTCCGGCCGGGATTCATTAAGGCAGTTCCTCCGACGTCCACCAGGTGGCGCTGCTGCGGTGAAGTTCCCCGGAATGCACTCAAGTCCACCGGCCTATTCCTAGTGAAGGTAAGTGCAAGCTCCGCAACACTTTTTTTTAAATGTGGCGGTTTTTCCGAATCCGTCGGGTTTTTGTTCGGCCACGCCCCCCTATTTCCGTCGCGTGCATGCCAGCACCGATGCGCCACAATCCGATCGCGTGTGCCAAAATCCCGGGGCAATACAGGGTAAATCAACGCAAATAGGAAATATTCGGGTAACACGTTGGGAAAACGCGAATCCCTTCCCCCCAGCCAGCATATCAACATAGTAAAAGGGATTGCATGTAAAGAAGAGTATATTTTCACTACACTAGAAATCCATTACAAAATCGGCCTCCTCCATAACCCCTTGCTACGGCCTCAACAAAGATCATCTTTCAGGAAATGTCTCCAGTTCATTTATGTTGGAAAATAATATTTTACTTACGGAGAAACCACTCATCATTATATATTCGGTACCTAGAAAAGAGGAAGATATACTGAGTGTTCAAGTCAAAAACTCTTAATCCCTTTTTTTTTAATGAGATGACAGAAACAATGATACAATATGATATTTATTCATCTTTCCTGAAGTTCCCAGTGTAGTAAGAAAAGTCCAATTTAAGAAGAAGCTAAGAATCAATCAGACATGAGATTGGTTGAATTCAAGCTTGTAATGTGAATATGACTCTCCCAGGCTTCCATACCTGTGCTGCTGCAAACTGCCGTAGAGTATAACACCATCTACTGGAGATGCAAGAGTATTGCAAGTAACATAAGTGATAGGTCTGTTCTATGAAATCGAGTATTGCTTAGTGTTACTTAGAGCACTCACTAGAGTAATCTCTAGTAGGATAACTGTTCAGCTATATTAATGTAATGTTTCATATATATACTGGAGATCAAAATTAGAGAACAATGTAATTTTTCAAAAAATAATGTTATCTCTATTGATGAACATTTGATGCATTGTCCTGCATAAAAACCCAAGGAAGGAACCATGTGTTGTTGAAGAAGGTTCTGATACATGTAGCTGTATGAGAGGTCCAACTCCTACTGCAGGAAACATTCCCCAAACCATGACACTTCCTCCACCACCTGTCACTGACTTCTTTACACACTTTAGTTTAAGTCTTTCCCCAGTCTGTTGGCGAACATAATGGGAGAGATATATGGATGTAATGATCTTTAGGCTAGTGCAGAGTAGAACTAGACTGATCTCTGCTAGGCCAGATTAATCGATGTGTCTGATCCTTGATGATGAATCTAGTGCAGTATAAGACTAGCGAGTCGTGCTTTGCACCTCCTAAGTTGGTTTAGTTTGCTGCGCCACAATATTGCATTTTCTGTCCAGTCATGCCCCTCTCTGAGGACATGCCCCTTTTTTTGGATTGCCTAAAAAGGGTGCAAAACCTTCAATAAATGGGGTGCATAGAGTTTCAGGTGCAAACTACTCCAGTTTTGAGAAGTTTGGCCACTGCAGAGTTGGCTTACAGTACAATTACTCTTAAACATGGAGACAGGTCATTACCCTGGTCAGTGCAGAACTGGCAGCAATTCCATCTGCAGTGATGAAACGATTCCCCATGGAGATTCTCCTGCATTATCCTGTCCTCTCTTACACTTGGCTTTCGGGGGTGACCGGCCTTCTTGGGGGGACTTAAATGAGTTTGTGATGTTGTAAAGATGAAATATTCTAGAAATCATAGACTTGGAACAACCAACTTCTTTTGCCACGGCTGATAGGGTCACCCCTTTGGCCTTCATGTGGACAACCTGGTGCCAGAGGGTTTCAGTCACTTTGGAGCCACACAACCAGATTAACCCCAATAAACTTAAAATGCTGCTGTTTTATATATGTTTGGATATAGTCACATAGGACGTCACGATGACCTGACATTTAGGAAATTGTGATCTCCAGTGACATGTCCTATCTTTTCCCGGGCTACGGAGCGGTACGGTGCCGTACAGGGCCGTGAGCCCATAGAACTGTATGGGGGACGTATATCGGACGTATATACATCCCCCATACATGTGTGTGCATGTAGCCTTATTTGTAACCTACATCCATGCGATATATCCAATCATCTTTTTAAAAATATGATGTGATATCTATGTGTAACTACCCAAGATGTTACACATATCTTAGTATTCGGCAGTGGTTCAATCCACTGATGGTGCAGCAGGGAGGTTCCATGGTGTAATGGTTAGCACTCTGGACTCTGAATCCAGCGATCCGAGTTCAAATCTCGGTGGGACCTTATTTTTTTTTGCATCTTCTCGTATAACATTATATTATACATATATTGTAGTTAACCCATCGTCTTAAATCAAACTATAAAAAAAAATCTCCAGGAACCCTAGAGGCAAACCTTAGAGGGATTGTCCACTTTCAGGAAATAACTGAGTTTGTGTAATGAAAAGTTATCCAATTTTCAACTGTATTAATTCCTCATGGTTTCCTAGATCTCTGCTTGCTTTCATTCTGCAGAAAACTTCTATGTTTACTTCCAGTGGATAGAAATTTGTCCACGGTTACACAGGTGCATGGCTTGTTATATTCCTGGTCATGAGATGTCACACAAGTGCAAAGTTCATGATATCATACAGTTTTCATTGCTCTCACATGACCAGGAATATAATGACCTGTGTGACATCACATGACCAGGAATATAATGACCTGTGTGACATCACATGACCAGGGATATAATGACCTGTGTGACATCACATGACCAGGGATATTATGAGCCGTGCACCTGTGTGACATCACATGACCAGGGATATAATAAACCGTGCACCTGTGTGACATCACATGACCTGGTAGATAATGAACCGTGCACCTGTGTGACATCACATGACCAGGAATATAGTGACTTGTGTGACATCACATGACCAGGGATATTATGAGCCGTGCACCTGTGTGACATCACATGACCAGGGATATAATGAACCGTGCACCTGTGTGACATCACATGACCTGGTAGATAATGAACCGTGCACCTGTGTGACATCACACGACCAGGGATATAATGAACCGTGCGCCTGTGTGACATCACATGACCAGGGATATTATGAACCGTGCAACTGTGTGACATCACCTGACCAGGGATATAACGAGCCATACACCTGTGTGACATCACATGACCAGGGTTATAAGGAGCCGTGCATCTGTGTGACATCACATGACTAGGGATATAACAAGCCGTGCACATGTGTGACATCACATGACTAGGGATATAACGAGCCGTGCACCTGTGTGACATCACCTGACCAGGGATATAACGAGCCGTACACCTGTGTGACATCACATGACCAGGGTTATAAGGAGCCGTGCACCTGTGTGACATCACATGACCAGGGAAATAACAAGCCGTGCACCTGTGTGACATCACATGACCAGGGATATAACAAGCCGTGCACCTGTGTGACATCACATGACCAGGGATATAAGGAGCCGTGCACCTGTATGACATCACATGACCAGGGATATAACAAGCCGTGCACCTGTGTGACATCACATGACCAGGGATATAAGGAGCCGTGCACCTGTATGACATCACATGACCAGGGATAGATTTCTATCCTTTGGAAGTAAACATAGAAGCTTCTATATTAGGACAGCAAGCAGAGATCTAGAAAACCATGAGGGATTAGCCGAGAAAGTATATTACAAAATTGCATAACTTTTGCTCACACAAACAATATCAATTATTTTCTGTAAGTGGACGCCCCCCCACACCTTCTGGCCAAAGTCAGTTTCACCATTTCGCAAGATAAGTAAAGGAAAAGGATTGGCAGCGGTGGGATTCGAACCCACGCCTCCAGAGAGACTGGAGCCTAAATCCAGCGCCTTAGACCGCTCGGCCACGCTACCATCTGATAGGAGCAGCGGATGGAGGCTGCCACACAAGAGAACCACGGAACCGCAAGGAATTAAGTAAGAAAGTATAACGGAGAATTGTATAACTTTTGATTACACAAACAATATCAATTATTTGCTGAATGACCCCACAACAACTCATGGAGACAGTACATATATAACGGACGCTACATATATAAGGGGGCTCTTGAAGGACAGTACATATATAAGGGGGTCTATGTGCTGGACAGTACATATATAAGGGGTTGTCTGGAGAGTACATATATAAGGGGGCTCCTGAAGGACAGTACATATATAAGGGGGAGCTTCTGGACAGTACATATATAAGGGGGGTGTCTGGACAGTACATATATAAGGGGGAGCTTCTGGACAGTACATATATAAGGGGGGGCTTCTGGACAGTACATATATAAGGGGGCTCCTGAAGGACAGTACATATATAAGGGGGGTGTCTGGACAGTACATATATAAGGGGGGGCTTCTGGACAGTACATATATAAGGTGGTCTATGTGCTGGACAGTAGATATATAGGGGGAACTTCTGGACAGTACATATATAATGGGGTCTATGTGTTTCAAATGAAAAGAAATTATTGCAAACCTTGTCATAGTCTGGAATATATTTTCTATTCATTTTGCAACTCGTCTGAAAAATAAAATTATGAGTCTTCATGGAAAACACTAAACTGTCTGGATGACCCGAAACTTATGAGCGGTCGTGTATGTGACATCAGATTTCTATCCACTGGAAGTGAACATAGAAGTTTCTATAGTAGATAATATAATATAATATATAATATTTGCTGAAATTGGACGCCTCCCACAACAACTTACGGCCAAAGCCAGTTTCACCATTAGGACGGAGATCTGTTTTACTATTCTTTTTTCCATGATTTTTGATACCAAAAAGAAACGTGTTGATGGGCGCTAATACACGACACCTACGAGGCTTCCGATATTTCTCTACATGTAGGATTATTTCTCTGTTCTAGTACATTCTGCTTTGGTCTAACATATTTCTTTGATTTTCAGAAACTTTTGGACCCGTGACGTTATCAAAATGTGTAAAATAAAAAGATTGGCAGCAGTGGGATTCGAACCCACGCCCCCGAAGAGACTGGAGCCTTAATCCAGCGCCTTAGACCGCTCGGCCACGCTACCACACACATTACTGCAGAAGGAAGCACAAATCTAGAAAACCACGAGGAATCAATCCAGAAAGTATATTGGAAAATTGTATAACAATATCAATTATTTGCAAAAAGTGGACAACCCCCACAACAACTTAGGGGGAAGGTTTGGTGGTTTGAAATTTTGTAGGTTGGAAGGGCATTCCAGAGAATTGGTGCAGCTTGGAAGAAGTCCTGGAGAAATGAGTGAGCAGTTCACCCAATATTTAAATGGCGCCCCCACAGGGTCCAATATAGTAGCAGTGCCCCCACAGTAGACAATAAATTAATGATGCCACCACAGGCTCTGGAGTTGTGATAGCTGTGAAGTCCGCGCTTTGCTACGTTAACTTTTGGCATGGAAGGAGCTACCGGGAAATAAAATCAATGGCAGGAGTGGCATGAGCATGGCATGAGCTACGGTACCGGCACTATCCATGGACAGGTGGTGCTTCTTTTGGAAGAAGGTCATCATGTTTTTCAACCATCACACAACAAATAACCAAAATTCAAAAGAGTGCACAACCGGCAGAATGGAAGGTTCCATGGTGTAATGGTTAGCACTCTGGACTCTGAATCCAGCGATCCGAGTTCAAATCTCGGTGGGACCTTATTTTTTTCTTACTCCAATAGATTATTCCCATTAGGCGTTTTGCTCCAAAATAATTTTGTTGTAGTAAACATCACAGTGAAAGTTTCCCTATAAGTTAATTGCAAGTCAGAAACCTCCAGTTCCGGTAGGCAGCCGGCCAAACTTACCGGCCATAGATCCCCATCCTGAGATCTATTACCGGCCATAGGTCCCCATCCTGAGATCTATTACTATTCAGCGGAAACCTAAAATATTCCAGAGCATTTCCTCATACCTTCTACTTCTCACATCTAGAGAACGTCTGTCTCACTGAATTGTACAATATGGTCCTAGAGGGGTGGGATGATAGCCAGCGTCTGCCCCTGCCGAGCCTTCTGACCCGGGTGTAATCAGTTGACCACTTATCTTATCTTATCTTTCTGTTTAAGCTTTGGAGGACTTAGAATATCTTCATATATTGAGTGACTTGAAATCCAATGGGGTCTCCCCGCACAGGTTCAAATCCTGTTCCCAGCGTGTCGTAAGGGAACGTTTTAGTGGATAAGACTACTATAATTTTTGGGGCTTACCCAACAATCTACAATTACTGTCCACGTTAAGAATAACTGAAGATATAATTTATTATTTTACTAGCATTATGTGTCTTGAATTTGTGGTTGGTTTGTGCTGCCACAGACCTCTGGTACATCTCATGTATGTAGGACCAAAAATCAGGCAACATATGCAGATGGTTGGCCTGAAAGGCCTTAAGAAGGAATCCATCACCCCGATTTACCTACCTGAACTAACTACTATGTTATGTAGGGCTGGGCCTACACATACCACACCTACCTTTGTTTTTATTGTCCAGCAATTCCTTCTGTGCCAAAACTTCCCTTTAGAAATATGCAAATTGGACTGATTTGCATAATAAGAATCCAAGACCGGAGCTACTTACAGCAAAAGACAACTTTACACTGTGAACAGGAGTAGAATCTGTGCAGGGAGAGCCCATTGGATTTCGAGTCCAACCCCTTAACCACATAGACATCAGGTGACCTTCAGAACCATGCGTTGTCTTCTTCTGGCTTTCAGGTCATCTCCAACATGACCCCTCCAACACAAAAAGTCGAAATTGGTATCTTTAAACCCCATTTTATAATGTCAGACAAAGATGTTTTTGGAACTGGTCACTTTTTGAGGTAAAATATCAGATGTTCAGAGAGGAGTCACCTGTACGGCCTATATCCTGGCAGGAAGTTCAGCAGGTGCAGAGGTCAACAATCATCCTGGTTCATGGGAGATTGTTGGCCGGGTGTCAAGTTACAATACAACCAGTGAGACGTTCTCTAGATGTGAGGAGCACGCTGAATAAGGAAGTGCTCGGAAACATTGTCTGTGTGTACAACATGGCCAATCAGGAAGATCGAAGAGGTCTGGTCATCAAGATCCAACGAAGAGTAGAAGGCAAATAATGAATGAGCATCGTCGTAAGCATTGGGTATCCCACTGATGTACTATTCTTTGGCACTCGGTAAAGCTAGTTGTTTTGTGTAGAGACATTCAAATTATGAAATTTATTAGAATTTTTATTTAAAGGGACACTCCAGACACAGCCGATTCATTGTATTATACTTTGTTCAGGGCCTTAAGAGAGGAGTATGACTCTAGGTGCTACGGATACAAAAAAAAAAAAAAACATAAGTGGAGCTCCTCCCCTCAGGCCGGGCACCACTCATTATTCAATAAATTAGATGTGACTGGAGTGTTCCATTAATTCGTTAATAAAATTTACACATTTTTTTTCTCCAAAAAAAACTTTAAAAATTAGTCTTCCAGGTCACGCTGTGAACAGGATTTGAACCTGTGCGGGGAGACCCCATTGGATTTCGAGTCCAACGCCTTAACCACTCGGCCATCACAGCTCACCCATAACAATTCAGGTTTACAATTTTTTTTAAATGTTTTTTTAACGTTTTTTTAAAAAAAATCTTTCTTGCGTTTCTGTCGCCTTTGTTATTTGCTTCGCCACTCAGTTGGCTCTAGCTGTTTTGTTTCAAAATGTTTTATAAATTTTATGATTTTTATGTAACCTATCCCTGAATATTAAGCAGTCACTGTTTTTAAGAATATTTTTTTCTGTTCTCCTGTATAAAACATCCTTCTAAACGCTAACAAAAATTTTGACACACACGTACTGAGACGTTTGATTTTTGAGCATGACTCCTGAATGGTGTGCGGCGCTGTGGCTTAGTTGGTTAAAGCGCCTGTCTAGTAAACAGGAGATCCTGAGTTCGAATCTCAGCAGTGCCTTGTTTTGTTCATTTATTTTTTTATTTTTTTGAAGGAAATCAACCAAAAAAAACACTGCGGTTACTCACCCCCGCTCCTCTTCGTCTTGATCCCGGTGCTGTTCTCCACTAGTCTTGACACTCCAGGATCACCTAGAAAAGAAACTTATAATTAGCAGCACTGAGTGCGAGGACAAGATGTCCTGAACTCCGGGCTGCTAATTATGCACGCCCCTGCACATACCTCTCCTATGCTGGGAGTAACTAGAAAAGAAACTTATAATTAGCTAACTGGAGCACCGGGACAAGATGTCCAGCACTCCGGGCTGCTAATCGTGCACACCCCTGCACCTACCTCTCCCAAGCTCCGGCCAACTAATTATAAGTTTCTTTTCTAGGTGATCCCAGAGTGTCAAGATTAATGAAGGATCAAGATGAAGAGGAGTGACTTTGAGTTTTTTTACTTTTTTACAGGTGTTGATTTCCTTTAAATAAAAACACATTTTGGATTTGAAAGCCAAAAATATCCAGCAGAACAATTTATCAGTGTATGACGTGTGGATCTTCTTTGTTCAAGACACATAAAGGGCTTTCATTTTTTTTATTTTTAATAACAGTTCCTCTGAGACATTTTTTAAAAAAATATTACTTTAAAATAATTATAAATGATGATAAAAACCCCATTCAGAATTACCAGAATGTACCATCATCAAAAAGTTTATGTGAACTGAATATCTGAGATACCGTAAGAACTAAATTTCCCCAGAATTACTTTTTCAATTTTTTTTAAATACTCGCTCACGGCCAGCAGGTGTCACTGCTGTATACAATATGATGAAGAAACGGTCAGTTCCTAAGGCAATTGTCTGTGCGCTATGTGATGGTACAGCTATAGAAGTAGCAGTCTCGCCCTGTTGTCTGTGGCTGCCCGAGGGCCAAATGCTTGGATAGGTGCGAGTATGCTGTCCCAATGGTGAAGACTCCAAGAAGTATTTTATTGAGCATTTGCTTAGACCCTTTTAGATGATGATAAGTCAATCTTAGACTAAGAGATGCGGTATAATTACTAGAGATGATCACATTTCCAGAATTCGCCTCAGATCTATAGAATAGGTCATCATATTGGATTTGGTGAATATTTGGTTGATTGGTGCTCCTCAAAGTGGTGGATGTTAATCTTAAGTCAACCCCTTTCAATTTTTAATTAAAAAACTAGGAGGGGCCCCTACTGGCCTAGAGAACCTGGTGGGGTAGATATATTTCCAAAGTTGCTCTGCTGGGGCCCACAATATGAGGAAGAGATGAGATGCCATAACATGAGAGGGAGAGTAGTGAAGCCACAACATGAGGACATGAGAGGTCACAATATGAGGGGGAGATGAGAGACGCCACAATATGAGGGGTAGATGACAGGCCTCAATATCAGGGGGAGATGATTGGCCACAATGTGAGCAGGAGGTGTGGGGCCTCAATACGAGAGGGAGATGAGAGACCACAATATGAGAGGGAGAGGAGAGAAGCCACAATATGAGGAGATGAGAGGCCACAATATCAGGGGGGGATGACGGGCCACAATGTGAGCAGGAGGTGTGGGGCCACAATACGAGGTGGAGATGAGAGGCCACAATATGAGAGGGAGAGGAGAGGCCACAATGTGAGTAGGAGGTGTGGGGCCACAATACGAGGGTGAGATGAGAAGCCACAATATGAGCGGAGCTGAGGGGCCACAACAGGACCTGGCAGAGCCAGCTTTTAATTAGTCCTACCTGTTAACTAAATGTCCTAATGTTGACTAAACCAAAGCTCCTACATAGCAGTTCTCTCAACTCCCAGACCAAGCTATTATTCCTTTAAATCATTTATTTTCTTCAAACCATCAAACATTTAATATAAATCATAAAAATTATTAAAAATATTGTACATTATAGACTTCATCTCCATAACTTAGTGAAGACTCTTGTGGACAACTTATAACTGGAACACCACATCTCCACCTCTGTTCTTGGAAAGATTAAGCAATGTTCACTCCATGCTGGTTAACTCAAGCCTCGTCCAACCAAATCCAATAATCATCATCAGACATCATCATCCACAATCCAACAAATCTTATCGACCCTTCTTTCTTCTATCACAAGGAAAATTTTGGCCCATGCAGATTATTCTCATAAGGGCCAAAAAAACCATTTCAGGTTTGAAAAAAAATGGATGATCATGAGATTGATGGATTATTGACTGCTGGTGTCTCTTTGATCTTGATCGTAAAGGGACCAACTCTTGAATCTCTCAAGTTATATAGAGGCCTATTAAGAGTAGTTTAATTTATAGAGAACTATGATCATGTTGTTTCTAACGTAAGTGTCCATGTTTGTGAAGACATATCCTGAACATATCAGAGGATCATGTGTATGTAAGTCAAAGCCATGTTCTCCAACACTACACATGTGCCTTGAGAGTCACAGTTACCTGGTAGTCCAATATGCTGGATAGTGCCCTCACAATGGCTGGCCATGAATCGTTTCATGGAGGTTGCATGATAATCTTGTAGACCCTCGACACCCATGCTCACAGATTTGATCTGACTCACTCGTGGGGTAAAGAGGGATTTTAAGTGCCGGTTTAGGGGCAAATTTAATATGTATGAGATAGTAAAGAAGACATTGATACAGTGGGGTAACTTGAAGTTGATGGGCCCTAATGCAAAGTTTGTGCCAGGCCCCCGACTATAATGTATGGTTTATAGTACTAATCTTCTCATATGGGAAAGTGAGACCTTATGGGCCTCCAAAGCCTATTGGGCCTGGTTGCGACCACACCCTCTGCACCCCCTCAAGTTACACCCCCGGGTATGTGTCATGGTGGGTCCTATGAAGACTGGGGCCCATGTATACAACTTTTTATAAATATCTAGTGGTCTAGGTTTGGTGGAACGGTTTGATTTGCAGTTGGTGATTAAATTCTACGTTTCCTGTGGGCAGGGGTAGAGGGTAAATTCATGAGGGTGTCATCATGTGGCCTCCAGGGGCATGAGAGTCATTTGTAGTAGCATAGTTGGTCAGCCCTAAATTTGTCAATGCATAAAAAACAAAGTGGGTTCTATCTCGGATTCCCATCTTCTTAGTAGTTGGCTATACATTGGTCTCAGGAAGAAGCTACAATTCCCTTCCACTGCTCAGTAGAAAGCACGCGAGTTGGAGTCCCGAGGGTGGAACTTCCAGTGATATGATGTTGAAGATCTATCCTTCAGACATCATTAGATTAAGATCTACCATCAATGACTCAAGGCAACTATTTTTATAGGTCCTTCATTAACTGTGAACCAGTTTGGATTTTGAGACCTTTGGACCTCCTCAGGATTCTAATGCAAATGTTACCCCTAATGCCCATATAGGTGTCTATAGAGATTGTCCTCTTATAGCCACGGTCTCCACGACCTATATGTTTGGTCAGAGTGCCAGTCACTTTGGATATCAACACCGTTTACAGCAGGGCTGTAGTTATGGTGCCGTTTAGATGTTTCAGAAGACGTGGGATCCAGTAGTCTATGAAGGTGCTCAGATCTTTGGGAAACTGTAGTGGACATTTTGTAAAGATTTGCAGAAGACAAATGTTGGGTGAAAAATTCCTTGCTTGATGGAGACAACTCTTGGTTTTGGGTGATGAAGTTCACAGTCGTTTGAAGACATTGCCGGAAGCCAGACAGGTAATCCATGGATTGGAGGTCCTTGTGGAACTTCTGTGTTGATTTGATCTTGGACTGAAGAAAGTCCACTGTATACTCCAGAATCTCTGCTTTTTCCATTTTTGGATTCTTAAATTTTTGCTACAATAAAATGAAAACAGATATAAATGAATAAACATAATTTTGCAGCTTCTTCATTAGAACATGTACATTCACATCCTCTCATTTTGGTGAAGAGCTAATAAAACATTTATATTATATTCCAAGTGGCAATCTTAAAGGGGTTGTCCGGTGATAGCAAGTTAGGCTCTATCCACAGGTGAGGAACTCAGTGATGGGATCCCCACAGATTGCAAGAACGGAGGTCCATTTCCCCCCCCCGTTGCACCCAACATGACCGAAGCAGCCAGTTGAACATGCTAAACTTGCTTTGTTCTTATCTATGGTGCTTGGGTGCAACAGACCCCCGTTCTCATGTTCAAATCACTGAGACCCCCACCGACTGACAAGTTAGGCACTGCCTTGTGGATATGGCCTAACTTGTTATCACAATACAACCCCTTTCGTGGACCATATGTGGCCCAGCACCTTGTATGATCTTAAATGGCAGGTTTTTGAGGGCATGACTAATATCCTTCTGATATCTACAGTTCTACAATAAAGGGTGGCACTTCGAAGGCAACACAAGGCTGATGTGGTCTTGGATGCAGTTAAGTTTGACACCCAAGCCTAAGATGATCAGCAGAACTTATTGTGATTAGCTGAGCTAAGTCCTTACAACTTTTCCCCAGTTGCCCCGAGATGTGTGCCTACAAGCTTCAGACTTTAGGTTCAAAAATAAAAATGAATTTTAGAAATGTATGTGAGGAGTCAGGTCTCACCATCCTCACCTCATTCTTCATCACTTCAGATAGGAGGACTCTCAGTTTCTCCAAACAACTGTTAATTCGTTCCCGTCTTCTCCGTTCCACTTGTGGTTTCAAGAGCTGTCAACAAATGTTATATTATTAGAAACTAAACCTTTGGACCAGGTTGAAACCTAGGAGCATCTTCAAAGGATAATCTTATTGTTATGACAATGAGACAATATATGGTTGAGGACACATCGGACATCAATCTTAAAATACTGTATGACTGCTTTTCCCGAAGCACAAAGGTCTCTCATTAACAAGGAGATATCCATTGTGTGATGATGTCCTTAGATCACATACATGAGTTACACTAGTCCTACAGTTATAGGCATATTTTTTCATGGAGATCAAGAATATAAGTTATGATGTTGTAGATGATCCTTGATAATTGTTTCTGCACTTCTGAAGCTCTTGGAGGCCCCATGACTAAAGCTGGTGGAATCTTAATGCCAATGCGTTCAATGTCCATAACCACGGTCTTGAAGAGCTGAACTTTGTAAAATGACCATCTCCCAAGATGTTATGGAGAACCATTGATGACTCAATGGACAAGCTTTTAGCAATCTACTCAATATGAGACCCTTCAGGTTCTGACCAAGAGATTTCTGAACCTCCGAGGCATGTTGATCATGGCTGAAATGATATTGGTGCTAACGACTTGCAAAAAGATCTTCAGAAGAAGCTTATGGTGAACATTAACCTTGAACATTTACATCAATAAACATCAATCATCTTCTACAATGACAACGATGGTCCACTTTTTCAATAAGTTTGACTAATATCAAAGTAAAACAGAAAATATGCGTATATGTGGAACTTACTGATTTTTAAGGGGTTGGACAACCATCTAATGTTATGAGGGTCTCCTAACTTGACCTAATTGCAGATGAATCTTCACTGCCCCATCCTTTGGTTCTTTAAAGAGAAGGTTGCTTTCAGATGAGACATAGAGAGGTCGGTCAACACTGCTCTTGGCCAAACATCTATTTGAGCTCCCAAACACAGGTCCCACATGGTGGTTGACCATCAGTAAACAACAGTCTCTCCCACCACAGCTATACTTGCACCATGGAATAGAAATCTGTGGAAAGATCATCTAAACATATCTATCACAGCTTGCTATGATGTTGTTACCTTTCTTTGGGACCCTAGTGATGACTTCTCGCTCTTCATGGTCCAGACGTAACCCAGTAAAAGTAGTCCTTGTCTTGCATCTAGAATTTCCTTCCAATTATAAAGGCAGGGCTCCACCTGCACATTGTGTCCCTATACAATGAGACGACCAATCAGAAGTCACTCTCTCTGACCAGTCACAGGAGACCATGGTCCATCCAATAATCTCATTTACTCGCTCCCCAGTCTGGGGCTCACTCTCCATTCACATGAGTAATTAATGAGATCCTGAGTGTGGAGACTTGTGAGGTCTGGAATGAGCTACCACTGACATGCAAATGGCGGGATAAACCTGAAGGAATGGTGGAATTATAGATATATCTATGTTTGAGTAAAGACCTCCATGACCAAGGTGCTATAGGTCACTCACTGTGTGCATGGAGCCCTTACTAAGTCTTGTTTGTATAGAAGTAAGATATTATAGATCCTTATTCTTGAGGGTCATGATAATTATCTATCTATCTATACAATCTATACAAAGGTTCCATAGATTTGTTCTTAAGTTGAATTTGAATGTAAGTAAAAACTGTATATTTTATCATTGTAGCTCCAGACAAAAAATTTTGTTTTGTCCGAGTGACAATTGGAGTTTCAAAATTTTTTGATTTAGGTGTAAAAAGGCATCTAGACCTTTCTTGAAGCTCTCTGCTGTCCCTGCTGTGACCAGCGCCTGAGGCAGGCTATTCCACAGAGTGACAGTTCTCATAGTATAAAAGCCCTGTCGCCTCCGGTGATTAAACCTTGGTGCCCCCTCGTCTTTTGATTTGATTGAATATGGACCATTCATATATTTATATAAATTAATCTTGTGCCCTCTTAGTCGTCTCTTTTCCAGACTAAATAAATCTAGTTGCTTTAATCTCTCCTCATAACTAAGACCCTCCATACCCCTTATAATTTTTGTGGCTCTTCGCTGTCCCCTCTCCAGCTCCAGGGCATCCTTTTTATGGACCGGTGCCCAGAACTGGACAGCATATTCCAGGAGAGGCCGAACCAATGTCTTGTACAGTGTAATATTAAATCCTTATCCCCAAAGTCCAGACCGCTGCTGATACATGACAAGATCCTACTGGCTTTAGAGGCAACTGATTGGCATTGTGCTGTTATTCAATTTATGATCTACTAGTACCCCCAGGTCCTTCTCAACAAGGGACTCTCCCAGATTTACTCCCCCAAGGACATATTTTGCCTTTGGATTATTGGCCCCCAGGTGCATAACATTACATTTATCCACATTAAACCTCATTTGCCAAGTGGATGACCAAACATTCAGTTTGTCCAAGTCACCTGCAGCCTATGAACATCCTCCATAGACTGTATTACACTACACAGCTTGTACTACTCCCCCACCTATCCTACCTATCTACATATCCTATCCTATCCTTACATACATTAGAGGCACCTACCACTGGATTTACCTATCCTACCTATCTACCTATCCTATCCTTTATAGGTAGATCCATGGTGGTAGGCTTCCTTTAAGGACATAGCCCTTTTCCGTTTTTGCATTTCTTTTTTCTGCACCCCAAAATCCTCAATGGGGTTTATAGGGCCCTGTCATCACTGTGTAAAAGGCCTCATGCCCACAGATGTATATGTTGGATGTGTGCTGGATATTGTCTCAACAGATAGAACATGGCCCCTTGTATTTTAATGGGCTCCCGAATATGGAGGTATTTTTTAAGATCCCTAAGTATGAGCCAACTGGAAGAGCCGCTATTTTTGGTGCAGATCGTACTCCTGCCCGTGTTTGGCCTGGAGAAGACCTCTCTCATGTTTGGCCTGGAGAAGACCTCTCTCATGTTTGGCCACTGTCTGCACTGTGAAGATGTTTTTCCTTCTTCTCTCTATCCTAAGGACAGTTGATCAACCCCTTTCCCAAAAAATAAATAATATTAATAATAAAATAACGAGATGGATTCTTATCCGATTTCTTTGATTTTTGGTGATTTTTTTGCATCTCATCATCCAAATATATTCCATTTGACAAAAAGAAAATACATATAATTTGTAAGCCAAAACCCCTGACGAGGGAATATAATTATCAGCACTGGCCAAGCCCTTGATATTAATGAAACATGTAATAATTGATCAAATGCTTTTATGGTGGAGGTAAATGTGACAAAGAGGAGGAGCAGTCTTTTACCTTCTGTGTGGCCTGAGACTGCGGCAGGAAAATAATTTTACAATTCAGTTACAAGGAACTAAACCCAACCATTCCGAATGATATCATAGACAACGTTCTGATTGTCTAACCCGTGTATAAAATACAAGGCACTGCTGAGATTCGAACTCAGGATCTCCTGTTTACTAGACAGGCGCTTTAACCAACTAAGCCACAGCGCCGCACGTGCACATGGTCAACCTCGTCTCATTCGGAGAAAAAAAACTATAAGACTTGTTGAGGTCTTCTATCCGGCATGTTTTCTGGATTGAACGCAAGAAAAGACCTGGTGGCCCGGTATAACATAAGTTTTCATATTCGTTGAGATGGCATAAGGGGGAAATAGTGGCAATTCCTGGATGTGCACCAGGAATTAGGACTATTTCATGGATTACGCAAGATTTGAAAAATCCTCCCCCACCTTGCTCGAAGAAGGGCCATTCTACCAAGATTAAATGGACCAAACACAAATCATTGATACTCAACTCAGTAGGGGGGGGGGATTTATTAAGACTCCAGTCTTAAAATTCCTCTCAGCATCTACTGTTTCTGGCCTGACTTTGTCTGTTCAGCCCAGGTCTGACCTGGTGGAGATTAACGTAGGATTCACAAGACGTAAAGGTAAGTCACATACTGCTCAATCTGTGAATAGATTAGATCATATATTGCCAAATAATTGTTTTGCCGATGAAGGTCTCATTCAGACAAACATAAGGGCGACCGTTATCCAGCTGCACAATTTGTGGAAGTCTATGACACCCAATTCCATGAGCACACTCTGTCTCACTGCACTGTGACGGAGTCAGATGGGTGCACAGAAAAATATAGGACATTTTACATTTTGCCGTATTATGGCGCCAACCGCTCTAAATAAATGGCAAAAGCTTGGCAGCAGTGTGATTCGGATCCACACCCCGAGGGGCTGGAGCCTTAGATCATTTGGCCACACTACCTCCTCTCGCTATGTCCTCTACTTTATGGGGAAGTATTTTTATGGGTATTTTTAGAAAAAGAAAAGAACAAAGGGTCATCTAAAAATGTGGCATAAGGTAAAGTAAATCATATCTTATCTGATGTCCCAAGCAATCAAAGTACAACAGGACAAGAGACCCGGGGAGAAGACACATAAGTGGGAGCTCTGTGTGACTATCTGAAGCTACTACTCACCACATGAGGTGCTACTGCTGATTAGAAAACCACAGTGTAATGTATTGGATGAAGAATTCCCCTCTAAGGCAACATTCATGTCAGGGTTCGGGGTCAGTGGACCCTCTGGTCCACCGCGGGAGGTTGCAAGACCACGCAAAGTGGCATGGTCTTGCTGCAACGGGGTGCCACCAGGTCGTTCCACACGTGCGACTAGCCCGCAGTGGCAGCCAAGGTACAAATTCAGCGGGCTGTCTCGTGGTATAAGTCGAGGCACAAAGTCAGGGCAGGCGGCAGAGATACAAGGTCAAAGTTCGGATACAGGGTCAGCAACGGGAGATCAGGACAAGGAAGGAAAGGGCACAGGAAACAAGGAAGCTTTCTCTTCTCACCATAAGCTCCAAGATCCAGCAGGGAATCATGGGAACAGCCGGCCTTTAAGGAAACCCGGAAGTGCAAACACGAATCAGCAGTGCGCTGGCCCTTTAAATCATTGAGTGCCAGTGCGCGTGCTCCCTAGGAAGTGGGGATGCGCACGTGGGCTAAGCCAGATGGGAGCAGGAGTGTGGAGAAGAGAGTTTTGGCCAGGAGGAGCCACACCATGGAGAGGGGCATGGGTGTGCCCGCGATCCGTGACATGGATCACGTGGGCACCCATGACAATTCACACGTGACATTTCGCATGATTGTTAACTCAATGGGGCAGATTTACTTACCCGGTCCATTCGCGATCCAGCGGCGCGTTCTCTGCGGTGGATTCGGGTCCGGCCGGGATTCATTAAGGCAGTTCCTCCGACGTCCACCAGGTGGCGCTGCTGCGGTGAAGTTCCCCGGAATGCACTCAAGTTCACCGTCCTATTCCTAGTGAAGGTAAGTGCAAGCTCCGCGACACTTTTTTTAAAAATGCTGCGGTTTTTCCGAATCCGTCGGGTTTTCGTTCGGCCACGCCCCCCATTTCCGTCGCGTGCTTGCCAGCACCGATCGCGTGCGCCAAAATCCCGGGGCAATACAGGGAAAATCAGCGCAAATCGGAAATATTCGGGTAACACGTCGGGAAAACGCGAATCCCTTCCCCCCAGCCAGCATATCAACATAGTAAAAGGGATTGCATGGATAGAAGAGTATATTTTCATTACACTAGAAACCCATTACAAAATCGGCCTCCTCCATAACCCCTTGCTACGGCCTCAACAAAGATCATCTTTCAGGAAATGTCTCCAGTTCATTTATGTTGGAAAATAATATTTTACTTACGGAGAAACCACTCATCATTATATATTCGGTACCTAGAAAAGAGGAAGATATACTGAGTGTTCAAGTCAAAAACTCTTAATCCCTTTTTTTTTAATGAGATGACAGAAACAATGATACAATATGATATTTATTCATCTTTCCTGAAGTTCCCAGTGTAGTAAGAAAAGTCCAATTTAAGAAGAAGCTAAGAATCAATCAGACATGAGATTGGTTGAATTCAAGCTTGTAATGTGAATATGACTCTCCCAGGCTTCCATACCTGTGCTGCTGCAAACTGCGGTAGAGTATAACACCATCTACTGGAGATGCAAGAGTATTGCAAGTAATATAAGTGATAGGTCTGTTCTATGAAATTGAGTATTGCTTAGTGTTACTTAGAGCACTCACTAGAGTCATCTCTAGTAGGATAACTGTTCAGCTATATTAATGTAATGTTTCATATATATACTGGAGATCAAAATTAGAGAACAATGTAATTTTTCAAAAATAATGTTATCTCTATTGATGAACATTTGATGCATTGTCCTGCATAAAAACCCAAGGAAGGAACCATGTGTTGTTGAAGAAGGTTCTGATACATGTAGCTGTATGAGAGGTCCAACTCCTACTGCAGGAAACATTCCCCAAACCATGACACTTCCTCCACCACCTGTCACTGACTTCTTTACACACTTTGGGTTAAGTCTTTCCCCAGTCTGTTGGCGAACATAATGGGAGAGATATATGGATGTAATGATCTTTAGGCTAGTGCAGAGTAGAACTAGACTGATCTCTGCTAGGCCAAATAAATCGATGTGGCTGATGCTGGATGATTCATCTAGTGCAGTATAAGACTAGCGAGTCGTGCTTTGCACCTCCTAAGTTGGTTTAGTTTGCTGCGCCAGAATATTGCATTTTCTGGTGCATGGGCTATTTTTAGTCCAGACATGCCCCTCAGTTTCTGAGGACATGCCCCTTTTTTCGGATTGCCTAAAAAGGGTGCAAAACCTTCAATAAATGGGGTGCATAGAGTTTCAGGTGCAAACTACTCCAGCTTTGAGAAGTTTGGCCACTGCAGAGTTGGCTTACAGTACAATTGCTCTTAAACGTGGAGACAGATCATTACCCTGGTCAGTGCAGAACTGGCAGCAATTCCATCTGCAGTGATGAAACGATTCCCCATGGAGACTCTCCTGCATTATCCCGTCCTCTCTTACACTTGGCTTTTGGGGGTGACCGGCCTTCTTGGGGGGACTTAAATGAGTTTGTGATGTTGTAAAGATGAAATATTCTAGAAATCATAGACTTGGAACAACCAACTTCTTTTGCCACGGCTGATAGGGTCACCCCTTTGGCCTTCATGTGGACAACCTGCAGCCGGAGGGTTTCAGTCACTTTGGAGCCACACAACCAGATTAACCCCAATAAACTTAAAATGCTGCTGTTTTATATATGTTTGGATATAGTCACATAGGACGTCACGATGACCTGACATTTAGGAAATTGTGATCTCCAGTGACATGTCCTATCTTTTCCCGGGCTATGGAGCGGTACGGTGCCGTACAGGGCCGTGAGCCCATAGAACTGTATGGGGGACGTGTATCGGCCGTATATACATCCCCCATACATGTGTGTGCACGTAGCCTTATTTGTAACCTACATCCATGCGATATATCCAATCATGTTTTTATAAATATGATGTGATATCTATGTGTAACTACCCAAGATGTTACACATATCTTAGTTTTCGGCAGTGGTTCAATCCACTAATGGTGCAGCAGGGAGGTTCCATGGTGTAATGGTTAGCACTCTGGACTCTGAATCCAGCGATCCGAGTTCAAATCTCGGTGGGACCTTATTTTTTTTTGCATCTTCTCGTATAACATTATATTATACATATATTGTAGTTAACCCATCGTCCTAAATCAAACTATAAAAAAAAAATCTCCAGGAACCCTAGAGACAAACCTTAAAGGGATTGTCCACTTTCAGCAAATAACTGAGTTTGTGTAATGAAAAGTTATCCAATTTTCAACTGTATTAATTCCTCATGGTTTCCTAGATCTCTGCTTGCTTTCATTCTGCAGAAAACTTCTATGTTTACTTCCAGTGGATAGAAATTTGTCCACGGTTACACAGGTGCATGGCTTGTTAAATTCCTGGTCATGTGATGTCACACAGGCGCAAAGTTCATGATATCATACAGTTTTCATTGCTCTCACATGACCAGGAATATAATGACCTGTGTGACATCACATGACCAGGGATATAATGACCTGTGTGACATCACATGACCAGGGATATTATGAGCCGTGCACCTGTGTGACATCACATGACCAGGGATATAATAAACCGTGCACCTGTGTGACATCACATGACCTGGTAGATAATGAACCGTGCACCTGTGTGACATCACATGACCAGGAATATAGTGACTTGTGTGACATCACATGACCAGGGATATTATGAGCCGTGCACCTGTGTGACATCACATGACCAGGGATATAATGAACCGTGCACCTGTGTGACATCACATGACCTGGTAGATAATGAACCGTGCACCTGTGTGACATAACACGACCAGGGATATAATTAACCGTGCGCCTGTGTGACATCACATGACCAGGGATATTATGAACCGTGCACCTGTGTGACATCACCTGACCAGGGATATAACGAGCCGTACACCTGTGTGACATCACATGACCAGGGTTATAAGGAGCCGTGCACCTGTGTGACATCACATGACTAGGGATATAACAAGCCGTGCACCTGTGTGACATCACATGACCAGGGATATAAGGAGCCGTGCACCTGTATGACATCACATGACCAGGGATAGATTTCTATCCTTTGGAAGTAAACATAGAAGCTTCTATATTAGGACAGCAAGCAGAGATCTAGAAAACCATGAGGGATTAGCCGAGAAAGTATATTACAAAATTGCATAACTTTTGCTCACACAAACAATATCAATTATTTTCTGTAAGTGGACGCCCCCACAGCAACTTACGGCCAAAGTCAGTTTCACCATTTCGCAAGATAAGTAAAGGAAAAGGATTGGCAGCGGTGGGATTCGAACCCACGCCTCCGGAGAGACTGGAGCCTAAATCCAGCGCCTTAGACCGCTCGGCCACGCTACCATCTGATAGGATCAGCGGATGGAGGCTGCCATACAAGAGATCCACGGAACCGCAAGGAATTAAGTAAGAAAGTATAACGGAGAATTGTATAACTTTTGATTACACAAACAATATCAATTATTTGCTGAATGACCCCACAACAACTCATGGAGACAGTACATATATAACGGACGCTACATATATAAGGGGGCTCTTGAAGGACAGTACATATATAAGGGGGTCTATGTGCTGGACAGTACATATATAAGGGGTTGTCTGGAGAGTACATATATAAGGGGGCTCCTGAAGGACAGTACATATATAAGGGGGAGCTTCTGGACAGTACATATATAAGGGGGGTGTCTGGACAGTACATATATAAGGTGGTCTATGTGCTGGACAGTAGATATATAGAAGGAACTTCTGGACAGTACATATATAATGGGGTCTATGTGTTTCAAATGAAAAGAAATTATTGCAAACCTTGTCATAGTCTGGAATATATTTTCTATTCATTTTGCAACTCGTCTGAAAAATAAAATTATGAGTCTTCATGGAAAACACTAAACTGTCTGGATGACCCGAAACTTATGAGCGGTCGTGTATGTGACATCAGATTTCTATCCACTGGAAGTGAACATAGAAGTTTCTATAGTAGATAATATAATATAATATATAATATTTGCTGAAATTGGACGCCTCCCACAACAACTTACGGCCAAAGCCAGTTTCACCATTAGGACGGAGATCTGTTTTACTTTTCTTTTTTCCATGATTTTTTGATACCAAAAAGAAACGTGTTGATGGGCGCTAATACACGACACCTACGAGGCTTCCGATATTTCTCTACATGTAGGATTATTTCTCTGTTCTAGTACATTCTGCTTGGGTCTAACATATTTCTTTGATTTTCAGAAACTTTTGGACCCGTGACGTTATCAAAATGTGTAAAATAAAAAGAATGGCAGCGGTGGGATTCGAACCCACGCCCCCGAAGAGACTGGAGCCTTAATCCAGCGCCTTAGACCGCTCGGCCACGCTACCACACACATCACTGCAGAAGGAAGCACAAATCTAGAAAACCACGAGGAATCAATCCAGAAAGTATATTGGAAAATTG
The DNA here is from genome assembly GCA_019512145.1 of Engystomops pustulosus. Lineage (NCBI taxonomy): Eukaryota > Metazoa > Chordata > Amphibia > Anura > Leptodactylidae > Engystomops > Engystomops pustulosus. Next base: position 130,741,259 of record CM033647.1, read on the forward strand.
TATAACAATATCAATTATTTGCAAAAAGTGGACAACCCCCACAACAACTTAGGGGGAAGGTTTGGTGGTTTGAAATTTTGTAGGTTGGAAGGGCATTCCAGAGAATTGGTGCAGCTTGGAAGAAGTCCTGGAGAAATGAGTGAGCAGTTCACCCAATATTTAAATGGCGCCCCCACAGGTTCCAATATAGTAGCAGTGCCCCCACAGTAGACAATAAATTAATGATGCCACCACAGGCTCTGGAGTTGTGATAGCTGTGAAGTCCGCGCTTTGCTACGTTAACTTTTGGCATGGAAGGAGCTACCGGGAAATAAAATCAATGGCAGGAGTGGCATGAGCATGGCATGAGCTACGGTACCGGCACTATCCATGGACAGGTGGTGCGTCTTTTGGAAGAAGGTCATCATGTTTTTCAACCGTCACACAACAAATAACCAAAATTGAAAAGAGTGCACAACTGGTGGAATGGAAGGTTCCATGGTGTAATGGTTAGCACTCTGAATCCAGCGATCCGAGTTCAAATCTCGGTGGGACCTTATTTTTTCTTACTCCAATAGATTATTCCCATTAGGCGTTTTGCTCCAAAATAATTTTGTTGTAGTAAACATCACAGTGAAAGTTTCCCTATAAGTTAATTGCAAGTCAGAAACCTCCAGTTCCGGTAGGCAGCCGGCCAAACTTACCGGCCATAGGTCCCCATCCTGAGATCTATTACTATTCAGCGGAAACCTAAAATATTCCAGAGCATTTCCTCATACCTTCTACTTCTCACATCTAGAGAACGTCTGTCTCACTGAATTGTACAATATGGTCCTAGAGGGGTGGGATGATAGCCAGCGTCTGCCCCTGCCGAGCCTTCTGACCCTGGTGTAATCAGTTGACCACTTATCTTATCTTATCTTTCTGTTTAAGCTTTGGAGGACTTAGAATATCTTCATATATTGAGTGACTTGAAATCCAATGGGGTCTCCCCGCACAGGTTCAAATCCTGTTCCCAGCGTGTCGTAAGGGAACGTTTTAGTGGATAAGACTACTATAATTTTTGGGGCTTACCCAACAATCTACAATTACTGTCCACGTTAAGAATAACTGAAGATATAATTTATTATTTTACTAGCATTATGTGTCTTGAATTTGTGGTTGGTTTGTGCTGCCACAGACCTCTGGTACATCTCATGTATGTAGGACCAAAAATCAGGCAACATATGCAGATGGTTGGCCTGAAAGGCCTTAAGAAGGAATCCATCACCCCGATTTACCTACCTGAACTAACTACTATGTTATGTAGGGCTGGGCCTACACATACCACACCTACCTTTGTTTTTATTGTCCAGCAATTCCTTCTGTGCCAAAACTTCCCTTTAGAAATATGCAAATGAGACTGGTTTGCATAATAAGAATCCAAAACCGGAGCTACTTACAGCAAAAGACAACTTTACACTGTGAACAGGAGTAGAATCTGTGCAGGGAGAGCCCATTGGATTTCGAGTCCAACCCCTTAACCACACAGACATCAGGTGACCTTCAGAACCATGCGTTGTCTTCTTCTGGCTTTCAGGTCATCTCCAACATGACCCCTCCAACACAAAAAGTCGAAATTTGTATCTTTAAACCCCATTTTATAATGTCAGACAAAGATGTTTTTGCAACTGGTCACTTTTTGGGGTAAAATATCAGATGTTCAGAGAGGAATCACCTGTACGGCCTATATCCTGGCAGGAAGTTCAGCAGGTGCAGAGGTCAACAATCATCCTGGTTCATGGGAGATTGTTGGCCGGGTGTCAAGTTACAATACAACCAGTGAGACGTTCTCTAGATGTGAGGAGCACGCTGAATAAGGAAGTGCTCGGAAACATTGTCTGTGTGTACAACATGGCCAATCAGGAAGATCGAAGAGGTCTGGTCATCAAGATCCAACGAAGAGTAGAAGGCAAACAACGAATGAGCATCGTAGTAAGCACTGGGTATCCCACTGATGTACTATTCTTTGGCACTCGGTAAAGCTAGTTGTTTTGTGTAGAGACATTCAAATTATGAAATTTATTAGAATTTTTATTTAAAGGGACACTCCAGACACAGCCGATTCATTGTATTATACTTTGTTCAGGGCCTTAAGAGAGGAGTATGACTCTAGGTGCTACGGATACGAAAAAAAAAAACATAAGTGGAGCTCCTCCCCTCAGGCTGTGCACCATGCATTATTTAATAAATTAGATGTGACTGGATTGTTCCATTAATTTGTTAATAAAATTTACACATTTTTTTTCTCCAAAAAAAACTTTAAAAATTAGTCTTCCAGGTCACGCTGTGAACAGGATTTGAACCTGTGCGGGGAGACCCCATTGGATTTCGAGTCCAACGCCTTAACCACTCGGCCATCACAGCTCACCCATAACAATTCAGGTTTACAATTTTTTTTAAATGTTTTTTTAACGTTTTTTTAAAAAAAATCTTTCTTGCGTTTCTGTCGCCTTTGTTATTTGCTTCGCCACTCAGTTGGCTCTAGCTGTTTTGTTTCAAAATGTTTTATAAATTTTATGATTTTTATGTAACCTATCCCTGAATATTAAGCAGTCACTGTTTTTAAGAATATTTTTTTCTGTTCTCCTGTATAAAACATCCTTCTAAACGCTAACAAAAATTTTGACACACACGTACTGAGACGTTTGATTTTTGAGCATGAATTCTGAATGGTGTGCGGCGCTGTGGCTTAGTTGGTTAAAGCGCCTGTCTAGTAAACAGGAGATCCTGAGTTCGAATCTCAGCAGTGCCTTGTTTTGTTCATTTATTTTTTTATTTTTTTGAAGGAAATCAACCAAAAAAACACTGCGGTTACTCACCCCCGCTCCTCTTCGTCTTGATCCCGGTGCTGTTCTCCACTAGTCTTGACACTCCAGGATCACCTAGAAAAGAAACTTATAATTAGCAGCACTGAGTGCGAGGACAAGATGTCCTGAACTCCGGGCTGCTAATTATGCACGCCCCTGCACATACCTCTCCTATGCTGGGAGCAACTAGAAAAGAAACGTATAATTAGCAGCACTGAGCGCGAGGACAAGATGTCTAGCACGCCAGGCTGCTAATCGTGCACGCCCCTGCACCTACCTCTCCCACACTCCGGCCAACTAATTATAAGTTTCTTTTCTAGGTGATCCCAGAGTGTCAAGATTAATGAAGGATCAAGATGAAGAGGAGTGACTTTGAGTTTTTTTACTTTTTTACAGGTGTTGATTTCCTTTAAATAAAAACACATTTTGGATTTGAAAGCCAAAAATATCCAGCAGAACAATTTATCAGTGTATGACGTGTGGATCTTCTTTGTTCAAGACACATAAAGGGCTTTCATTTTTTTTATTTTTAATAACAGTTCCTCTGAGACATTTTTTAAAAAAATATTACTTTAAAATAATTATAAATGATGATAAAAACCCCATTCAGAATTACCAGAATGTACCATCATCAAAAAGTTTATGTGAACTGAATATCTGAGATACCGTAAGAACTAAATTTCCCCAGAATTACTTTTTCAATTTTTTTTAAATACTCGCTCACGGCCAGCAGGTGTCACTGCTGTATACAATATGATGAAGAAACGGTCAGTTCCTAAGGCAATTGTCTGTGCGCTATGTGATGGTACAGCTATAGAAGTAGCAGTCTCGCCCTGTTGTCTGTGGCTGCCCGAGGGCCAAATGCTTGGATAGGTGCGAGTATGCTGTCCCAATGGTGAAGACTCCAAGAAGTATTTTATTGAGCATTTGCTTAGACCCTTTTAGATGATGATAAGTCAATCTTAGACTAAGAGATGCGGTATAATTACTAGAGATGATCACATTTCCAGAATTCGCCTCAGATCTATAGAATAGGTCATCATATTGGATTTGGTGAATATTTGGTTGATTGGTGCTCCTCAAAGTGGTGGATGTTAATCTTAAGTCAACCCCTTTCAATTTTTAATTAAAAAACTAGGAGGGGCCCCTACTGGCCTAGAGAACCTGGTGGGGTAGATATATTTCCAAAGTTGCTCTGCTGGGGCCCACAATATGAGGAAGAGATGAGATGCCATAACATGAGAGGGAGAGTAGTGAAGCCACAACATGAGGACATGAGAGGTCACAATATGAGGGGGAGATGAGAGACGCCACAATATGAGGGGTAGATGACAGGCCTCAATATCAGGGGGAGATGATTGGCCACAATGTGAGCAGGAGGTGTGGGGCCTCAATACGAGAGGGAGATGAGAGACCACAATATGAGAGGGAGAGGAGAGAAGCCACAATATGAGGAGATGAGAGGCCACAATATCAGGGGGGGATGACGGGCCACAATGTGAGCAGGAGGTGTGGGGCCACAATACGAGGTGGAGATGAGAGGCCACAATATGAGAGGGAGAGGAGAGGCCACAATGTGAGTAGGAGGTGTGGGGCCACAATACGAGGGTGAGATGAGAAGCCACAATATGAGCGGAGCTGAGGGGCCACAACAGGACCTGGCAGAGCCAGCTTTTAATTAGTCCTACCTGTTAACTAAATGTCCTAATGTTGACTAAACCAAAGCTCCTACATAGCAGTTCTCTCAACTCCCAGACCAAGCTATTATTCCTTTAAATCATTTATTTTCTTCAAACCATCAAACATTTAATATAAATCATAAAAATTATTAAAAATATTGTACATTATAGACTTCATCTCCATAACTTAGTGAAGACTCTTGTGGACAACTTATAACTGGAACACCACATCTCCACCTCTGTTCTTGGAAAGATTAAGCAATGTTCACTCCATGCTGGTTAACTCAAGCCTCGTCCAACCAAATCCAATAATCATCATCAGACATCATCATCCACAATCCAACAAATCTTATCGACCCTTCTTTCTTCTATCACAAGGAAAATTTTGGCCCATGCAGATTATTCTCATAAGGGCCAAAAAAACCATTTCAGGTTTGAAAAAAAATGGATGATCATGAGATTGATGGATTATTGACTGCTGGTGTCTCTTTGATCTTGATCGTAAAGGGACCAACTCTTGAATCTCTCAAGTTATATAGAGGCCTATTAAGAGTAGTTTAATTTATAGAGAACTATGATCATGTTGTTTCTAACGTAAGTGTCCATGTTTGTGAAGACATATCCTGAACATATCAGAGGATCATGTGTATGTAAGTCAAAGCCATGTTCTCCAACACTACACATGTGCCTTGAGAGTCACAGTTACCTGGTAGTCCAATATGCTGGATAGTGCCCTCACAATGGCTGGCCATGAATCGTTTCATGGAGGTTGCATGATAATCTTGTAGACCCTCGACACCCATGCTCACAGATTTGATCTGACTCACTCGTGGGGTAAAGAGGGATTTTAAGTGCCGGTTTAGGGGCAAATTTAATATGTATGAGATAGTAAAGAAGACATTGATACAGTGGGGTAACTTGAAGTTGATGGGCCCTAATGCAAAGTTTGTGCCAGGCCCCCGACTATAATGTATGGTTTATAGTACTAATCTTCTCATATGGGAAAGTGAGACCTTATGGGCCTCCAAAGCCTATTGGGCCTGGTTGCGACCACACCCTCTGCACCCCCTCAAGTTACACCCCCGGGTATGTGTCATGGTGGGTCCTATGAAGACTGGGGCCCATGTATACAACTTTTTATAAATATCTAGTGGTCTAGGTTTGGTGGAACGGTTTGATTTGCAGTTGGTGATTAAATTCTACGTTTCCTGTGGGCAGGGGTAGAGGGTAAATTCATGAGGGTGTCATCATGTGGCCTCCAGGGGCATGAGAGTCATTTGTAGTAGCATAGTTGGTCAGCCCTAAATTTGTCAATGCATAAAAAACAAAGTGGGTTCTATCTCGGATTCCCATCTTCTTTGTAGTTGGCTATACATTGGTCTCAGGAAGAAGCTACAATTCCCTTCCACTGCTCAGTAGAAAGCACGCGAGTTGGAGTCCCGAGGGTGGAACTTCCAGTGATATGATGTTGAAGATCTATCCTTCAGACATCATTAGATTAAGATCTACCATCAATGACTCAAAGCAACTATTTTTATAGGTCCTTCATTAACTGTGAACCAGTTTGGATGTTGAGACCTTTGGACCTCCTCAGGATTCTAATGCAAATGTTACCCCTAATGCCCATATAGGTGTCTATAGAGATTGTCCTCTTACAGCCACGGTCTCCACGACCTATATGTTTGGTCAGAATGCCAGTCACTTTGGATATCAACACCGTTTACAGCAGGGCTGTAGTTTTGGTGCCGTTTAGATGTTTCAGAAGACGTGGGATCCAGTAGTCTATGAAGGTGCTCAGATCTTTGGGAAAATGTAGTGGACATTTTGTAAAGATTTGCAGAAGACAAATGTTGGGAGAAAAATGCCTTGCTTGATGGAGACAACTCTTGGTTTTGGGTGATGAAGTTCACAGTCGTTTGAAGACATTGCCGGAAGCCAGAAAGGTAATCCATGGATTGAAGGTCTTTGTGGAACTTCTGTGTTGATTTGATCTTGGACTGAAGAAAGTCCACTGTATACTCCAGAATCTCTGCTTTTTCCATTTTTGGATTCTTAAATTTTTGCTACAATAAAATGAAAACAGATATAAATGAATAAACATAATTTTGCAGCTTCTTCATTAGAACATGTACATTCACATCCTCTCATTTTGGTGAAGAGCTAATAAAACATTTATATTATATTCCAAGTGGCAATCTTAAAGGGGTTGTCCGGTGATAGCAAGTTAGGCTCTATCCACAGGTGAGGAACTCAGTGATGGGATCCCCACAGATTGCAAGAACGGAGGTCCATTTCCCCCCCCGTTGCACCCAACATGACCGAAGCAGCCAGTTGAACATGCTAAACTTGCTTTGTTCTTATCTATGGTGCTTGGGTGCAACAGACCCCCGTTCTCATGTTCAAATCACTGAGACCCCCACCGACTGACAAGTTAGGCACTGCCTTGTGGATATGGCCTAACTTGTTATCACAATACAACCCCTTTCGTGGACCATATGTGGCCCAGCACCTTGTATGATCTTAAATGGCAGGTTTTTGAGGGCATGACTAATATCCTTCTGATATCTACAGTTCTACAATAAAGGGTGGCACTTCGAAGGCAACACAAGGCTGATGTGGTCTTGGATGCAGTTAAGTTTGACACCCAAGCCTAAGATGATCAGCAGAACTTATTGTGATTAGCTGAGCTAAGTCCTTACAACTTTTCCCCAGTTGCCCCGAGATGTGGGCCTACAAGCTTGAGACTTTAGGTTCAAAAATAAAAATGAATTTTAGAAATGTATGTGAGAGGTCAGGTCTCACCATCCTCACCTCATTCTTCATCACTTCAGATAGGAGGACTCTCAGTTTCTCCAAACAACTGTTAATTCGTTCCCGTCTTCTCCGTTCCACTTGTGGTTTCAAGAGCTGTCAACAAATGTTATATTATTAGAAACTAAACCTTTGGACCAGGTTGAAACCTAGGAGCATCTTCAAAGGATAATCTTATTGTTATGACAATGAGACAATATATGGTTGAGGACACATCGGACATCAATCTTTATATACTGTATGACTGCTTTTCCCGAAGCACAAAGGTCACTCATTAACAAGGAGATATCCATTGTGTGATGATGTCCTTAGATCACATACATGAGTTACACTAGTCCTACAGTTATAGGCATATTTTTTCATGGAGATCAAGAATATAAGTTATGATGTTGTAGATGATCCTTGATAATTGTTTCTGCACTTCTGAAGCTCTTGGAGGCCCCATGACGAAAGCTGGTGGAATCTTAATGCCAATGCGTTCAATGTCCATAACCACGGTCTTGAAGAGCTGAACTTTGTAAAATGACCATCTCCCAAGATGTTATGGAGAGCTATTGATGACTCAATGGACAAGCTTTTAGCAATCTACTCAATATGAGACCCTTCAGGTTCTGGCCAAGAGATTTCTGAACCTCCGAGGCATGTTGATCATGGCTGAAATGATATTGGTGCTAACGACTTGCAAAAAGATCTTCAGAAGAAGCTTATGGTGAACATTAACCTTGAAGATTTACATCAATAAACGTCAATCATCTTCTACAATGACAACGGTGGTCCACTTTTTTGATAAGTTTGACTAATATCAAAGTAAAACAGAAAATATGCGTTTATGTTGAACTTACTGATTTTTAAAGGCTTGGACAACCATCTAATGTTATGAGGGTCTCCTAACTTAACCTAATTGCAGATGAATCTTCACTGCCCCGTCCTTTGGTTGCTTCCAGATGAGACTAGAAGAAACTTTCTCTGTGTTCATGTACATAGTGAGGTCGGTCAACACTGCTCTTGGCCAAACATCTATCTGGGCTCTAAACACAGGTCTACATGGTGGTTGACCATCAGTAAACAACTGTCTCTCCCACCACAGCTATACTTGCACCATGAAATAGAAATCTGTGGAAATATCATCTAAACATATCTATCACAGCTTGCTATGATGTTGTTACCTTTCTTTGGGACCCTAGTGATGACTTCTCGCTCTTCATGGTCCAGACGTAACCCAGTAAAAGTAGTCCTTGTCTTGCATCTAGAATTTCCTTCCAATTATAAAGGCAGGGCTCCACCTGCACATTGTGTCCCTATACAATGAGACGGCCAATCAGAAGTCACTCTCTCTGACCAGTCACAGGAGACCATGGTCCATCCAATAATCTCATTTACTCGCTCCCCAGTCTGGGGCTCACTCTCCATTCACATGAGTAATTAATGAGATCCTGAGTGTGGAGACTTGTGAGGTCTGGAATGAGCTACCACTGACATGCAAATGGCGGGATAAACCTAAAGGA
>CM033647.1:130755081-130940896 GCA_019512145.1 Engystomops pustulosus
TAATACTCCAAGCACACGTGGTAGATTTCTTATCATTCATATTCATGACACCTCATGATCATATGCTAGTGCCGCCTTTAATATGAAGTACTATGAGGGTTTGCCTTATAATGAATGTATACATGGGATGCCCTATAATGTGTCTGTGCCCACCATATAAATTATTACAGGGCCTCATAGTTAATTATTATTTTGCCTCCCTGTTAATGATTATATGCACCCATGTATATACATTCTTGATTATACTGTACCCCAACTACCAATAATAAAGTTATTATATACAAGCCCCCCCCCCTTAGAAAGACCTTCCTTGGCAGGCATCCTCTAACCTTTGATGCATGGGTTTATGCTTCTTTCTTTATGCAATTCTTTAGGTTTATGGCTTTACTTTGCTAGACACACAAATATCTTTGAAATACTCACGTTGTACCAGTAAAGCGCTGTGGAAGGCAGTACTCTCTGCCCCTATTAGACTATGGCTTTAATGGAGCAGAAGTCACGTAGCATACAGGCTGTTCTGGTGGATAAAGAATTCTGGGGTGCATCGGACAGAATAAGAACTGCTGAGCGTCAATATCCACCCCAGTTGAGTTACTTATTATCTATATTACACTTTTCTCTTGTAATCTAGAAACCAATTAATGTTAAGGGTCATTAAGGGCCAAAGTTATTGAAGACCACATCTTAACATTTGTTAATGAGGTTCACCTCCTGCTTTACAAGATTTTAAGGCAAAACCTACCGTTAGTGTAGTATGGGCACCCAAAGTTTACTTAGAATATGTTTAGGTTGTTTGGACCACCCTTTCTAGTACATTTATATGTTTCCAATTTAAATATGTTGGGGTTATATTCGTCAGTCTATGTCATTCTCAGATTGTTAAGTAACCTACCACCACGATCTACCTATAAAGGTGTAGATCGGGGGAGGTTATGTAAGGGCCGTGAGGAGAGCTCTTTTTACAGAACTATCTAGTCCCCGACTAACTTTTGGGAAAAATTATTACACTAATATGGTAAATTTAGTTCATGCGGCTAATGGGGCGTGGAGTACGGACGAGGTAGACGTCCGCTACTCCACCCTCGTAGCACATGTAGTTCTCGGCTGTGTGTCCGCGCGTCCACGAGGAGCCCTCGTCCGATATGATGGCGTTTGATGCATGGTGCGCCGAGCTGATCAGTTACCAGCTCACCGGAGATATCGCCCTAGCGCTTGTCAGACCAGGGGCACGAAGAGAGCTGGCCCGCACACAAAGGGGTAGGAGGAGTAATGTGGTACCGGGGCTCGGGAGTAGCGCGCGTGTGAGCCCTCGTGACCGCTACGTCCACGGCCCCAGTAGCACGCAGACTAAATTTATATTCGGTCTTATAAGTTTCCCAAAAGTTAGGGGAGTGTGAGGATTAGCTCTAGAAAGCAAGAGCTCTCCTCACTTCCCTTACATCACCTACCACCCGATCTACTTTGGAGGTAGATCGTGGTGGTAGGTTACCCTTAAGGTGAGATACATTGGGAGCAGAGTTATCAAGCAGTCGAAAGTCCGAATACATTTCCGGTTCCCTGGCACCAATCACAGATCAGTTTCATTCACCAGTGTATTGAATATTTTAAAGGGGAGCTGTGATGTGGTTGCATGGGCAATTGGAAAGTATTCGATTTCAGAGCTTGCTAAATCTGCCCCTATATTTTACTATACCTCGTTTATATAATTACTCTTAGGACAATAGTGACCATTTCTTTGGAGAGATATGAGAAAGGGATGACACTCTTATTATGACACACAGGTAGGTTCTGTCCCCTGTCCAAAAGTCTTTGCTTGGTAAAGTGAATCATCCTCCGACCCTTCCTATTCTTCCCACAGGTGGAGGTCTATATATTAAGATATGAAGCGGAGCATTGAAGATAAGGATCCAGCTTCAGGGTCCCCAATGGAAGGTATTAAGCTGAGTACAAGAAAACCAAATTAGTGACCCAAGACCCCTTAGGAGAGAGAGACGCGCAAACTGCATCAGATAATAAGGTGTATTCTAAAGGGAGTCTAAGAGGATCAAAATATATACAGGCAGATTGGGGAGATTGGGGCGATAGTCTAGGAACTTTATCTGATAGCGAAAAAAATGGGTTTTCCTTCCATTCCGGCGTCTTAGAAGCCAGATGAGATGTCAGGTTAAATCATGATAAACAATTGTACAAAACAATTAAACAACATGTTGTGAAATGACTGAGGTACTGATGACACTAGTTCAGAAGAAGTCTTTCAGAATTTGTGTGGTAATACGATCATGGGAGATATAATTTACTGAAATTAATAAATCCCGAGACTCCAAGGAATGTGGACCAAAAAAGAGATAGGATGCTCTGTACAGAGAGAAAAATCAAGATCGCGAAGCCACCTAAAACGGGGGACTGGGTCTGAACAAAAGGCGGAAAATCTGGAGAAGGTGTCTGGTCCATAGGGTTTAATATTGAGAAGGCACATAAAGAGGAAAAAAAAACATAGGACATACGGGATCACAGCAGCGATGCTCGAATTCAAATCTGCGGTTGGAGAAACCTGTATTTTTATTTAATGTGTTTTAAGGTATGTAATTGATTGTAAATATAAATTGATTTGTGAAGCAAATGAAGCAAGGGGGTAGAAACAGGGAGCACTTTGCATTGTCGTGGTTTCCATACAACCATACGATCCCGAATAATAAAAGTGTATGAGATCAATATATTGTGATTAGACTGTAATACACATGTATGGGAACTCTCAAGAAGAAATGTGGACAGAATTAAAAAGCTGTAGTGCATGTTCTAAGTTATGAGGGGCAGAAAGTGAGAAGGCAAATTGACTAAATGGGATCCAGAAGCGCATTTAACTATATTATTAGCCCCGGGTGAGCCAAAATAAACATGTACCACAGTCATTTTTTTATTGTTGTGGGGGGGCGGTGGTTATGGTTTACTATGTTCGCTATCGACAAGTTTGCGTGCCCCACTACAGAACCCTGGTTTAACACTTAATCCATACCAAAAAAGACAGATCAAAGGGTGAAACGTGGGCAATCTCCAGTCCCACAATGCGTGCTGTGACAAAAACAAATAGCCCAGGGACCGTTGTGAATTGCATTTTTGACCTTCTTTCCAAATACAGCAGCAATGCAGTCCTTGAGGAAGCAGGTGTAGACATACTGAGGCATTATTATAGTGTGTACACAGTCTTAAAAGAGGGGGGGGGGGGAGGGGGGGGGGAGAAAAAAGCAAAGTGGGGGGGTAATATCCACCAAAACTACTGAATATCCAGGCAAAAAAAAAGCCAGGCCCCGTGACTGGTTAAAAATAGGGGCTTTTTGTGATAATATGATTTTATCTGTGGCCTTCTTGACCTTCGAAAAAGGTGAATCGACTCTTAATAAACGTCTGTCACTCTGGGCTCTGGCTTACACAGGCGTGTTACACACCTTTCTCACCCTCCCCACTCGTTTAACTTAAGAGCCGTTATGTACTCCTGAACAGCAACAGGTTAATTTAATAGAACACAGTGGGAGGAATGGGGAAAGAATGCTCAAAACTGAGAAACATGATAACGTAATGGGTGATCTAAAGCAGGAAAATAAGCGCTCCTAATGTCCCTCACAGGGGAACTGACCTGCATTAAGCTCATTACCATTCAATTGAAAAACCAGGGGAGTTTGGAAGGAAGAGAACAATAGGATAAGAATAAGCAAGAATTCACCAAGAACAAGTCAAAAAACACAAGGGGCACACAAAGCAGCGCTATTAATCAATATGAACCCATAGGTATAGGTAAAAAATCAGAATGGTGTTGAGAGATAAAAAGACAACTGTGTAAAATTCCATTATTTTAGAAATTAATTTATGGTACTACAAAAAACAATGTAAAAATGCAATAAAGCTGTCTTATGTAACTAAAAAACACACAAAAGAAACAAAGCGATTTTTAAGAAAAAAAACTGTTGTTATAAAATTGTCAACAAAGTCGCTTATAAAACCAAACGTTACACGGAACAGAATGACTAAACCGGGGCACAAAAGGCCAGACCCCATCTTAGGAAATAGGGGGCATAAACGTACATCGAATGGACAGGCCATGCGGTGGTAGCATTGGAAACTGGACCCTTAGTAGATCAAATGTGATGGAGGGCATGGTCAAACACGCAAACCAATGCACAGCAACTAAACCATATGACATATTATGGCTAATCACTTGTACAGCTTGCACGATGTACAAGTTATATCTAGGTGTCAACTCATTCCACAGTGATGTTTCAATGTCCGAATCAGCTCGAAAAAAATGGAGACGACAATGAAGGGTTCGGGAAAGCAGAATGGCGGACGAAATGACCTTAAGGCTCTAACTTCCTGCATGGCTACTTCCCCGGTGGTCGTCAGAGGGACAGCTCTGGGAGGGGTGTGCACTAGGCAATACGAAGATATATCATGTAGTTCATAAAATACATAATAACGTGAAGTACCTGAATAGGAGAGGGGGAGGGGGGAATTATTTTGTGTAAATCTGCAATCATAGGTACTATGGTGGTGGATAACGGTATGTATGTCATGTGCATAAACTGCTGTCTAAGATGTGATGTTTGTTAATGTATATTCTATATGTTGTTGTAAATAAATGTGGGTAAATATAACTCAATATGTGTGTGTATATTTTTTAACAGATTTTGAAAAATCAAATAAACGCTTATTTTGTATATTTATTATATTATAACAATAGTTTAGTAAAGATTAACAATCACCTGTGCAGAAGGGGGGTGGAGAACAATATAACAGCAGTCCCCTACTTCAACCTCCTTCCCGCCACGGCCCTTTTTCGGTTTTTTATGCGTTTCATTTTTTCACATCCCCACATTCAAAAAATCTGTAACATAATGTTTTATGTTTCCATGTACAATAGCTGTGTGATGGCTAGTATTTTCTGTGGTAACAAATTACACTTGCAAAATGGTGGCAGTTAATATTTCCATGCGCTACTGGGAAGCGGAAAAAATCCAAATTCTGTGAATGAGTAAAAAAAAACGCATTTGTGCCGTCTTCTTTGTAGACTTGATTTGAATACAGCTTTCCACACTGGTTACAACGCCCGCAAATGACAGGTCTATACACTTTATTATTCTGTGGGCTGATACGGGGATACACAAATTAGATAGGTTTTCAATACATTAAAAACACTTAAAACCGTCCGGAACAAAATTTTTTTGAGGGTGGGATTTTGCAATCTCTGGATCTTCTGGGCGCGTCGTAACTGTTTTTATATATCCTTTGGTGGGGATGAGCTTGGGTGGTGCCAGTATTTGGCGGATGTTGCTGAAGTTTACAATGTATCATTTTTAGGACTGTATAACCTTGTGATCACTTTCATAGAAACTTTTTATTTTTGTTAAAAGGCAAAAAGTGCCATTTTCCGACTTGGGCGCGATTTTCCGTTAGCAAGGTTAACGCAGTGGAAAAAACGTTATCACATATTTTGATAGATCGTGTTTTAGTTTCGGAACGCAGGCATACCTATAGTTTTATATTTTTACTGTCATTTGCATCCGCCCTCATTTTTGAAGGTCGTCGGCAAAGCAGCAGGGAAAAAGCCCGGCACGGATCCTTGCCTGACAGCCAATCGCGAGTAGTTACCAGGTAAGCCCTTTGCTCCATATGCATCAAAGACTTACCAGCTATGTGGAGAGGACTCGACCACGCGAGCCTTCCTCCACATGCACGCGGGACACCCCCCCCCTCTGTGGAGGTACTATTACGTCACATGTCGGTTAAGGGTGTGTATGACACCCGAGCTTTACAGAGCAACCCTTATTTTACAGACCTATCCCCCCCTCTGACCTCTGGTGAGCTATTCTGCATGCGTTTACTAAGTTCCCAGTTGCAAAATGATCAGCTGTAATGTGTCTGTAATTAAGCGTATTATTGATAACCTTGGTGCCATTACAACACAAAAAAGTTGTTCCACCTCCACTGGTCGACTGGGCCAAATTTTATTTTGTCTGGATCTCCAAATGATAAATATACAGGTCGACTTACATACAAATTCACCTTCAAAACAAACCTCCGACCCAATACTATTTAGCGTAAGGGCCTGGGGACTGACCTGGTAGAACGATGTACGACAGTCTCCGGGTTACGTTACAAGATGGGTTCTGTAGGGTTTGTTCTTAATTTGATTTGTATGGAAGTTGTAAACTGTATATTTTATAATTGTAACCGCCAGCCAAATTTATGTTAGTCCGCTTGTGACAATTGGATGTCAAAACTGTGGATTGTCATAATAACCGAGAGGATTACAATAAAAAAAGAGGCTTAATGCATACCAAACTTACAATAAATGGTTAGCAGCTATGTATTTTGGGTATCCTGCTGACTAAATAAACATTAAATGTAACATCATCCAAGGTCCATTTGTCACAATATAGGGGGTCGTCCGTCTGTAAGTCAGTTGTCCTTAAGTAGGAGACCACCTGTATACATCATTTAATGTTAATTGGGAAGTGCTTTATTGAAAAGGGGTCAACATACATGTATGTATTTGATGTGTATCTAATTTTTATATACTGACAGTCCCCGGGTGACGTACAAGATAGGTTCTTAAGTTGAATATGTATGTAAGACAGAACTGTATATTTTATGTTGAATTCAGAAGTTCACTATGGGCCCTGCCTCTCCTAGTTACGCCGCTGGTATTCCTGGTTGATTATGTGCATAATATGTTTTATACCGATAGGTTGGTCTTCCCAGTGTCCCCGCTCTCCTGGATGTAAACGGGCAGTACGATATTGAATACCGCATTACTGTTGCATGCCGCAATGGTAACGTATACATTCTCCGCAGGTAATGCTTATTTTATCTGTATCAATGTATTGTACTGTGTCTGGGGTTACATGGAGAACACAATATTATCCTATCAATGGAAGGGTGAGCACTATAATAAATAATAATGTAAATATCTGCTATTGATTAAATATAAAAAAAAATGTATGGTTGTTTAATAGCCTCTGCAAGGCCAAGGTTCTATTATTATCGAAATTTGCTCACCGAAATTTTGGTTTCCTGTAGTCCGTAGGCAGCACTGAATGGGTTAAGTCTCACGTCCTCCTATTGGACAGAAGATAACAATTGATTAGCAATAGAGATTGGCAGGCTGACTCCCTATAAAATACCCCTGAGCCAATGAACACAACATGGCGATACGCTGTATGCATTTTATACTACATGGCGATATGCTGTATGTATTTTATACTACATGGCGATACGCTGTATGCATTTTATACTACATGGCGATATGCTGTATGCATTTTATACTACATGGCGATATGCTGTATGCATTTTATACTACATGGCGATACGCTGTATGCATTTTATACTACATGGCGATATGCTGTATGTATTTTATACTACATGGTGATATGCTGTATGTATTTTATACTACGTGGCAATATGCTGTATGCATTTTATACTACATGGCGATATTCTGTATGCATTTTATACCACATGGCGATATGCTGTATGCAGTTTATATTACATGGCTATATGCTGTATGTAGTTTATATTACATGGCTATATGCTGTATGAATTTTATACTACATGGCGATATGCTGTATGTATGTTATACTACATGGTGATATGCTGTATGTATTTTATACTACATGGCGATATGCTGTATCTATTTTATACTACATGGTGGTACATTGTATGTATTTTATACTGCACGCCCTCCACCCCCTGCCCGGCATGCACCGATCTTCCGACCACCTGGCACCGAGCTCCTGCCTGTATGCCAGTTGGCCGGCACCATGCTGCGGCAGCCCACTGGACAGCACCGGGTGCCCGGCTCCTCCACTCCCCGCATACCTGTCAGGACCATAGAAAAAGGTAATGTAACTTTATCTGTGCATGTATATATTTATGTGTTCGTGTATGTATATGTGTGTGTGTGTGTGTGTGTATATATAAGTGCATATGCTGTATGAGTGTTTATGTATATTCTGTATATGTTGTGTATGTATGTATGTATGTATGTGTGTGTGTGTGTGTGTGTGTATGTATGTATGTATGTATGTGCAGTGTGTGCATATGCTGTATATACTGTTTGTATATGTGTGTATATATGCTGTATGTATATGTTGTATTTGTGATATTTATCAGAGCTTCTATTTTGTACTACATGGCAATACGCTGTATGCATTTTATATTACATGGCGATACGCTGTATGCATTTTATACTACATGGCGATATGCTGTATGCATTTTATACTACATGGCGATTTTGCATTGCTTTATTTTTACACCAAACCAATATGATGGATCTGGTCCGGACACTCCCTGATATCTTATATTATAAGCTCCACCCCTCCATAACCCCACCCCATATGAACAAAGCCCCGCCCCCACCCCCACCGGGCCATGGAAAACTGGTCTAGCTTAAAGCCGGTCCCTGGTGCAAAAAAGGTTGGGGACCTCTGCTGTAACACACTCGGGTTATGCAGCAAGCTGCCATCGGGCAGCGGTCCCAAGGGAATGGAGCACCCAAACCGTGGGACAGGGAGCCAACGCTCAACCAAACTTCTTGTTATCTACTTCCACAGAAGAAAAAAACACGTGTGTTCATTGGCTCAGGGGTATTTTATAGGGAGTCAGCCTGCCAATCTCTATTGCTAATTAATTGTTATCTTCTGTCCAATAGGAGGATGTGAGACTTAACCCATTCAGTGCTGCCGTAGGACGACCAGGAAAAATTATATACAGGGCCCTCTCAGTAATTATTATATTGCACCCCTTTAATGAATCTGTATACATTGCACCCCATAATGAATTTATATACATTCTTTATTATACTGTACCCCAATCCAATAATAAAGTTATTATATACAAGTTCCCCCCCCATTTAAAGACCTTCCTTGCAGGCATCCTCTTAACCTTTGATGCATGTTTTATGCTTCTTTCTTTATGCAATGTCTTTAGTTTTATGGCTTTTACATTCTGCTAGACACACAATAATCTTTGAAATATGTCACTTGTAACAGGGAAAGCGTCTGTGGACAGTAACTCTTCCTGCCCCTATTATGACTATGGCTTTATTGGAGCAGAAGTCACGTAGCATCCAGGCTGTTCTGGTGGGATTAAAGAATCTGGAGGTGCATCTGTACAGAGATAAGAACCTGCTGAGCGTCATATCCACCCCAGTGAGTTACTTTATCTATATTACACTTTTCTCTTGTATATCTAGAAACCAGATAATGTTAAGGTCATTAAGGTCCAAAGTTATTTAAGACCACATCTTACCATTAGTGTTAGTGAGGTCCACCTTCTGCTTTAACAATTTTAAGGGCAAAAACCTACCGTTAGTGCTAGTTAGGGCACCCCTAGTTACTTAGAATACTGTTAAGGTTCGTTTGGACCACCCCTTTCTATTACATTTATATAGCTTCCCACTTTATAGTTGGGGTTATATTCGTCAGTCTAGTCCATTTCTCAGATTGTTTAAAGAGAACCTACCACCACGAATCTACCTATAAAGGTAGATCGGGTGGTAGGTGGATGTAAGGGACGTGAGGAGAGCTTTAGAGCTAACCTCACGTCCCCGCTACTTTTGGGAAACTTTATGACCAATAGTAAATTTAGTTATGCGGCTACTGGGCGTGGAGTAGCGCGCACGAGGCTACACAGCGCGGCTTAACTCCACGCCTCGTAGCCACATTACTCCTCCTACCCTGTTGTGTCCGGCGCGCAGCTACGAGGAGCCCTCGTCCGATATGATGGCGTTCTGTGCATGCGCAGAACGCCGGCTGAGCAGTCCCAGCTCCGAGGCCGGCTTGTCAGACGAGGGCTACGAGGAGCTGCGCGCCGCACACAACAGGGTAGGAGGAGCTCTCCTCACGTCCCTTACATCCACCTACCACCCGATCTACCTTTGTAGGTAGATTCGTGGTGGTAGGTTCCCTTTAAGGTGATGATACATTGGAGCAGATTTATCAAGCAGTCTGAAAGTCAGAATATTTCCAGTTGCCCATGGCAACCAATCACAGCTCAGCTTTCATTTCACCAGTGCTCATGAATATTTTAAAGGGGAGCTGTGATTGGTTGCCATGGGCAATTGGATTGGTGCCGGATTTGCGGATTTTTTAGGGCATTTGACTGGGCCTCATTATTGCTTTAACAATGTAATCATTGTTGGGATTAAGAAAGTATGTACCTGTGATCACTTTTGTCATTAGAATAGCACATTTATAATTTATTTTTAATATGTATATTAATGGCAAAATAAAATAAACATAATGTTTGTAGACCATTTTCGCTCTTGGGTGCGCGTATTTTTCACGTTACAAGGTTTAAACGCAGTGAAAGAAAGTGTTATCATATTTTGATTAGAATCGTTTTTGTGATTTTCTGTTTTTTCGGACGCGGCAATAAAATACTAAGTTGTTTAATGAGTTTTTTATATTTATTTGCTCCGCCATTTTTTTGAAGTCGTTCGGCAAGCAGCAGAAAGAAGAAAAACGCCCCGCGGATCCGTGGACTTGGCACAAACACAGGGCGGTTACCGTCCGGTAATACCCTTTGCTGCAAGATTGCAGAAAGACTTACCCCAGGCTATAGGGAGAGGAACTGACCTCGCGAGCTTCTCCATGCCACGGGGACCCCCGCCCCATTGATCGGTACTATTACGTCACATGTCAGGTTAGAAGGTTGTGTTAAGGACACCCGACTTACAGACAACCCATAGTTACAGACAGACCCCCCTCTCGACCTCTGGTGAAAGCTTTCTGTAAGTGCTTACTTAGTCCCAGTAGTTGCAATATCAGGGGGTCTTGTAATGGTGTCTGTAATGAACTTTATTGTATAATCCTATGTGTCCATTACAGCAAAAAAGTTTTTAACTCCCATAATTGTCAATGGGGCCAAAATTTTTTTGTCTTGTCTGGATCTACATGATTCAATATACAGTTGTTCGAACTTACATACAAATTCAACTTAGAGACAAACCTCAGGACCCTATCTTGTTACGGAACTGTGGACTACGCCTGTATAACGAGGTACAGGCAGTCTCCGGTTAGTACAAGATGGGGTTCTGTAGGTTGTTCTTAGTTTAATTTGGTTGTAAGTTGTAACCGTATAGTTTATATATGTAACCCCAGCCAAAATTTGTGTTATTCTTTTTTGTGACTTGGATTTCAAAAAGGTTTGGATTGTCATAAGAACAGGATTAACAATAAGGCTTAATTGGGCAGAACACTTCATCATATGGTTAAGCGGTTGTTGTAGCCTGGGACTAAAGAACAGATGTAACATATCTCCAGAGGTCCCTTTGTAACTAGGGGGTTGCGTCTGTAGCTTCAGTTGTCCTATAGTAGGAGACCCACCTGGTAGAATCATTTAAGGTTAATTGGGAAGTGCGTATTGAAAAGGGTCAACATACATTTAGTATTTGATTGGTATTAATTTTATATATGCAGTCCCCCGGGTGAGTTACAAGATAGGTTATTAAGTTGAAATGTATGTAAGTACGAACTGTATATTTTATGTTGCATTCAGAAGTTCCTAGGGCCCTGTGCTCCCTAGTTACGCCAGCTGGTATCCTGGTGAGTATGTGCAAATAGGTTTTATACCGATAGGTTGGTCTTCCCAGTGTCCCGCTCTCTGGATGTAAACGGGCGTACGATATTGAATACCGCATT
This sequence comes from Engystomops pustulosus, assembly GCA_019512145.1. Taxonomy (NCBI): domain Eukaryota; kingdom Metazoa; phylum Chordata; class Amphibia; order Anura; family Leptodactylidae; genus Engystomops; species Engystomops pustulosus. The sequence continues at coordinate 130,766,772 of CM033647.1, forward strand.
ATGTTGATGCCGCAATGGTAAGTATACATTCTCCGCAGGTATGCTTATTTATCTGTATCATGTATTGTACTGTGTCTGGGGGTTACATGGAGAACACAATATTATCCTATCAATGGAAGGGTGGCACTTGCACTAATAAATAATAATGTAAATATCTGATATTGATTAAATATAAAAATGCATTTTCACACTGTAAACAGTTCCCAGTATTCTGATTGGGAACCCTAACATAGATCTAGAGTGATAAAACAGCCAGAAGATTAATTAATAGTCCATCCATTCTGAAGGCAGTTGTTTGTAACGGATGTGGTGTGTCCTTAGTTATATAATAGCAGTTTTGGAGTAATACAAAACTTGTTAATTAAAACACAGTATCTCACATGTGTATGATTTCATATCTAATCTACCGTGATGTTCATTTTTCCAGAGATTCTAAGCGACCTAAATATTGCATTGAGCGTGAGTACTCAGGTGGTAGGAATGGTTCGTGTCCAAAAGAATATCATAATTGGGACCTCCCAGGATAAATGCTGCTTGGATACTCTCAAAAGGTACAACCTCCAGAAACATATGAATTTCATTTTGAGCTCACCACCCTAGAGTCCAATAAACGAATGATTACTCGCCTACGGACATTACTCTCTCAGCTACTAAAAGAGAAAACAAAACTAAAAACAAGGCCTCAACCCTTGTGGTCGTGATGTGGTTACCCACCATACTGTAAAGAAAACTAACCAACTTGAAAGTGGAAGGATTTATATGGTGGAATACCGTGGTCACAACCGCAACAGGGTGCGAGGATGCCGGAGCTGTATTTACTCCGCCTTGTCAATTGCGTTATGTGTAGGCGCCATGGCGCATGGTAAAGCTCCCTGCGCGGCGTACCCTCCCCTGACGGCTGGCATATAAAGTAAAAAGTGTGTTATTTAAACCGCGATACCGCGGTTTAAAACACTAACAAAAATAAGCTCCGGCACCAGCTCACCCTGAGCTGGTGCCCGGTATTTCCATCAGAAACCTGCCACTACAAGTGGTAGGTTTCCTTTAAAGGAAATCTACCAGAGGGAGGGAGTTGTACACCAAGCATGATTACACGCTGGTGTGTCCCCCTAATATAGGATTTGTTCTTACTTTATCCTTTAATGGTATAGTTTTGGAGAAAATTGTCTTAAAAATTTATGCAAATGAGCTTCAGGGGCTCCTGTTTCCTTCACAGAAAAAATTTATGCAAATGAGCTTCAGGGGCTCCTGTTTCCTTCACAGAAGCCTCTTCTAGCTCCTTCTTCTGCTAATTCTGTGCATCACTGTACAGCATTACATCCCGCCAAAGCCACAGAGCCGTTCACATCATAATTAGCAGATGATGGAGCCAGAAGGGGCTTCTGTGAAGTAGTGAATTTTAAAAAGCCGATTCTGTCCAAAATTAAGCCATTAGAAGATAAAGGAAGAACGGATTCTGTTTTGGGGGGCACACCCCAGCGTGTAAGTGTGCTTGGTGTACAATACTCCAGCCATGTGGTAGATTTCCTTTAATTCATATTCATGACCCCTCATGAATCTATATGCAGTGCCGCCTTTAAAGAATCTATAGAGGGTGCCCTTATAATGAATGTATACATGGGATGCCCTATAATGTGTCTGTGCCCACCATTATAAATTATATACAGGGCCCTCTCAGTAATTATTATATTGCACCCCTTTAATGAATCTGTATACATTCTTTATTATACTGTACCCCAATCCAATAATAAAGTTATTATATACAAGTTCCCCCCCCATTTAAAGACCTTCCTTGCAGGCATCCTCTTAACCTTTGATGCATGTTTTATGCTTCTTTCTTTATGCAATGTCTTTAGTTTTATGGCTTTTACATTCTGCTAGACACACAATAATCTTTGAAATACGTCACTTGTAACAGGGAAAGCGTCTGTGGACAGTAACTCTTCCTGCCTCTATTATGACTATGGCTTTATTGGAGCAGAAGTCACGTAGCATCCAGTAAGGCTTGGATTTCACTAATCCTCCTTGCAGAACAAATGGCCACCAGGAAAACCGTCTTCCAGGACAGAAGATGCAGAGGGATATCTGAGATTGGTTCGAATGGTTCTTGACATAAAGACATAAAACAATAGAAAGATCCCAAGACGGTAGAGGTGACATAACTGTAGGCTTTAACTTCTTCAGACCCTTGAAGAATCTCCTGACCAACAGGTTCTCAGAGAAGATTCCGCCTAAGGAAGAATTAATGGCGGTAAAATGGACTTTCAGGCCCTTCTTTAAGCCATCCTGCAGAAATTGAAGGAGGGAAGGTACATGAGTAGAAGAAGCTCTTCTTGATAATCACCATTGCTTATAGATTCCCCAGACACGTTGGTAGACTTTCAATGTGCCAATGTGTTAATAGCCTCATCCGAAAACCCTGACCTTCTTAGATTCCCCCTTTCAGCTTCCAGGCCACCAGATGGAGAGGTGCTGGGTTGGGGTGGAGGAACCCGTTCTGGAGTAGCAAATCCTTCCGGGGAGGGAGAAACCAGAATTCCCCTTTTGACAATGACAGGAGACGAGGGAACCAGGCCCTTAACGGCCAAAACGGAATCACGGCTATGACTGTCATTTTCTCTCTCCTGATCTTCTGTAACACTCTCGGAATGAGAGGGAACAGTGGGAATATGTAAAGAAATTGGTCTGTCCAGTCGAATGAGAGTGCATCCACCACTACTGGGTTCTCCTGCTTGTGCAGGGAGCAAAACTGGGGAAGCTGAGAGTTGGACCTCGACGCCATCAGGTCTATCTGAGGAAGACCCATTTTCCGGACAATTTGTTGGAACACTTGTTTGTTCAGAGACCACTCCGAAGGTCTGACTGGATTGCGGCTCAGCCAATCCGCCTCCACATTCAATACTCCCCTGATATGAATCGCAGAGATGTTGTGAACCGTCTTCTCGGCCCAGGTCATCAGAAGGGAACACTCTCTGGCAAGGGACCGGCTCCTCGTGCCCCCCTGTTCGTTGATATAGAAGACAACTGCCGGGTTGTCTGATCGGACCAAAACTTCTTGCCCAAGTAGGAGACTGGAGAAGTGAAGAAGTGCCAGACGAACAGCCCTCATTTCTTTGAGGTTCGAAGGCAATTTGGACTCGAACCGTGTCCACCTCTTTTGAACCCACTGGCCTTCCAATAGGGCGCCCCAGCCCCAATTGGATGCGTCTGATGTAAGGACCACTGGCTGAAGGAATTGGATGGATCTGCCTAATAGTGGGTTTCGGGACCACCAGATTAAGTCCTTGATAGCTTGGACTGAGATCGTCACTGGTTTGTCCAAGGACGGCAGACTCCTTGACCACTGGGAGAGAATGGACGCCTGGAGACCCCTCGATGCCTTGTAACCTGAGGGCTGCCGATAACACCACTGCGACCTTTGTAAAAACTCTGGGCGCTGAACTCAGACCGAAGGATAGACACGTGAACTGGTAATGCAGTACTGTTTTGTCCTGTAGTATAGCCTTAGGCTTGGGGAAAGAAGTGCCCTTGTCATCATTAATGACCTTCAGGATCTCTTCCAGCTGTGGACCAAACAGACTCGACGGCTGAAATGGAAGATTACAAAAGTGGGTTTTAGCGGGGACATCTCCCGGCCAGAGCTTTATTGTGTTATGATGTCAGCTTGATTGTATCCACATGAGAGTCGCAAAGAAACTCTGCCGCTGATTTGAGAAGATAAATATCCTCTACAATATCCTTCCTTGATATGCCATCTCTGACATCATGGGTAAGCTGGTTTAGCCAGATCCTCAATGCCCTCGCCACCGGAACAGAAGCCAGAGAGGTTTTACATATATTTGCAGAATGGGTATAACCCCGCCTTATGAACGAGTCCATCAATAGGATCTTTCAGGAGGGTCGCCTCCTCAGCTGGAAAGATGGAATTAAGCGCTAACTTAGCCAGAGACATATTCACTTTAGGGAGAGACTCCCATTCAGCGGATAAAGCAGGATCCAATCTGTACACAGACTTAAATCTAACCCCAGGGTTGGGGTTTCTATCAGGTTTTTTCCAAGCAGCCTCCATCAGATTCTTCAAATCTGGATGGCTGGGCAAATATTTGACTTTCTTCCTAGGAAAATAATAAAGAGCTTCTCTCTTAGAGAGATCTTCAGTGTCTTTATCTACTACATGGCGATACGCTGTATGCATTTTATACTACATGGCGGTATTCTGTATGCATTTTATACTACATGGTGATACGCTGTATGCATTATATACTACATGGCGATACGCTGTATGCATTTTATACTACATGGCGATACGCTGTATGCATTTTATGCTACATGGCGATACACTGTATGCATTTTATACTACATGGCGATACGCTGTATGCATTTTATACTACATGGTGATACGCTGTATGCATTTTATACTACATGGTGATACGCTGTATGCATTTTATACTACATGGCGATACGCTGTATGCCTTTTATACTACATGGCGGTATGCTGTATGCATTTTATACTACATGGCCCCACGCGCCGCTCCGGCCCGCACTCCAGACAGCAACGAGGCCCCCTGCCCCCGCCGACACGAAGCTGCGCCTGCCCCTTCTGCCGGCCAGGAAAGCGCCGAGTTCCGCCGGCGCCCGGAACCGACCTCCCGTTTGCACGCCTCCACCCCCCTGCCCGGCATGCAACGATCTTCCGACACCTGGCACCGAGTCCTGCCTGTATGCCAGTTGGCGGCACCATGCTGCGGCAGCCCACTGGACAGCACGGGTGCCGCTCCCCCTCCCCGCCTACCGTCAGGACCATAGAAAAGGTAATGTACTTTATCTGTGCATTTATTATTTATGTGCTTCGTGTATTATATTGTGTGTGTGTGTGTGTGGTTATAAGTGCCTATGCTGTTCTTGTGTTATGTATATTCTGTATATGTTGTTAGTATGTATGTATGTAGTGTGTGTGTGTGTGTGTGTGTAATGTATGTATGTATGTATGTGCAGTGTGTGCATATGCGTATAATGTTTGACTTTGGTGTGTATATAGCTGTAGATATATGTTGTAGTTGATATTATCAGAGCTTCTATTTTGTACTACATGGCAACGCTGTATGCATTTTATATACATGGCCATACGTCTATGCATTTATATACATGGCGAGATGCTGTATGCATTTTATAACTACATGGCGATACACTGAGGCATTTTATACCATGGTGATACGCTGTATGCATTTTATACTACATGGCGATACGCTGTATGCCTTTATACTACAATGGCGGTATGCTGTATGCATTTTATAATACATGGCGAAGCTGTATGCATTTTTATACTACATGGCGATATTTGTATGCATTATATACTACATGGCGATACGTGTGTGCATTTTATACTACATGGCGATATGCTGTATGCATTTTATACTACATGGCGATACGCTGTATGCATTTTATACTACATGGCGTATGCTGTATGCATTTGATACTAATGGCGATACGCTGTATGCATTTTATATACATGGGTACACTATGCATTTTGAATATGGCGATATGCTGTATGCATTTTATACTACATGGCGGATTTTGCGATTGCTTATTTTTACACAAAACCAATATGATGGATCTGGTCGACACTCCATATCTATATTATAAGCTCCACCCCTCCATAACCCAACCCATATGAACAAAGCCCCGCCCCCACCCCCACGCGGCCATGGAAACTGGTCTAGCTTAAAGCCGGTCCCTGGTGCAAAAAGGTTGGGACCTATGCTGGAACACACTCGGGTTATGCAGCACGTGCCATCGCAGCGGTCCCAAGGGATGGAGCACCCAAACGGGGGACAGGGAGCCAAGCTCAACCAAACTTCTTGTTATCTACTTCCAAAGAAGAAAAAAACACGTGTGTTCATTGGCTCAGGGGTATTTTATAGGAGTCAGCCTGCCAATCTCTATTGCTAATTATGTTATCTTCGTCCAATAGGAGGATGTGAGACTTACCATTCAGTGCGCGCTAGGACGACCAGGAAAAATTAATAAGGGCCCTCTCAGTAATTATTAATTGCACCCTTAATGAATCTGATCATGCACCCCATATGATTATATACATTCTTATTATACTGCCCCAATCCCATAATAAGTATATATACAACGTTCCCCCCCCATTAAAGACCTTCCTTGGCAGGCATCTATTACCTTTGATGCATGTTTTATGCTTCTTCTTATGCAATGTCTTTAGTTTATGGCTTTTACATTCTGCTAGACACACAATAATCTTTGAAAATGCCATTGTAACAGGGAAAGCGTCTGTGGACAGTAACTCTTCCTGCCCTATTATGACTATGGCTTATTGGAGCAGAAGCACGTAGCAATCCAGGCTGTTCTGGTGGGATTAAAGAATCTGGAGGTGCATCTGTACAGAGATAAGAACCTGCTGAGGTCATATCCACCCAGTGAGTTACTTTATCTATATTACACTTTCTCTTGTATATCTAGAAACCAGATAAGGGTTAAGGTCCTTAAGGTCCAAAGTTATTTAAGACCACATCTTACATTAGTGTTAGTGAGGTCCACCTTCTGCTTTAACCATTTTAAGGCAAAAAAACTACCGTTAGTGCTTAGTTAGGGCACCCCTAGTTTACTTAGAATACTGTTAGGTTCGTTTGGACCACCCCTTTCTATTACATTATTTAGTTCCCACTTATAGTGGGGTTATATTCGTCAGTCTAGTCATTCTCAGATTGTTTAAAGAGAACCTACCACCACGATCTTACCTATAAAGGTAGATCGGGTGGTAGTGGATGTAAGGGACGTGAGGAGAGCTCTTTTTAGAGCTAATCTCACGTCCCCGCTAACTTTTGGAAACTTTATTACCTAATATGTAAATTTAGTTATGCGGCTACTGGGGCGTGGGTAGCGGCACGAGGCTACACAGCGCGGCTTATCCACGCCTCAGTAGCCACATTACTCCTCCTACCACTGTTGTGTCCGGCGCGCAGCTACGAGGAGCCCTCGTCCGATATGATGGCGTTGTGCATGCGCAGAACGAGGCTGAAGCAGTCACAGCTCCGAGGCCGCTTGTCAGACGAGGGCTACGAGGAGCTGCGCGCCGCACACAACAGGGTAGGAGGAGTAATGTGGCTACCGGGGCGTGGAGTAGCGACGTGTGTAGCCTCGTGCGGCTACTCCACGCCCAGTACGACGCATAAACTAAATTAAACTATTCGGTCATAAAGTTTCCCAAAAGTAGCGGGGACGGAGGGATTAGCTCTAAAGATCTCCTCACGTCCCTTACATCCACCTACCACCCGATCTACCTTGTAGGTAGATGTCGTGGTGGTGGTTCCCTTTAAGTGATGATACATGGAGCAGATTTATCAGCAGTCTGAAATCACATATTTCCAGTTGCCCATGGCAACCAATCACAGCTCAGCTTTCATTTCACCAGTGCTTCATGAATATTTTAAAGGGGAGCTGTGATTGGTTGCCATGGGCAATTGGAAATATTCTGACTTTCAGACTGCTTGATAAATCTGCCCCATTATATTTTACTATACTATTATTATATTAATTTACTCTTAGGACATAGTGACCAGTCTTTGCTTTGGGAGATATGGAAGAGAGGATGACACTCTTATTATGACCACACAAGGTAGGTTCTGTCCCCTGGTCCAGTACAGTTCTTCTGCTTGGTAAAGTGAATCATCTCCGCACCCTTCCTATTCTTCTCCTCACAGGTGGAGGTCTTATTATTAAGATACTGAAGCGGACGGCTCACTTTGAAGATAAGGATACAGCTCCGGGTCCCCCAACTGGACAGAGTATTAAGCTGAATGTACCCAAGAAAACCAAACTTTATGTAGACCAGACCCTTCGTGAGAGAGAGAATGCTGTGGGTAAGATGAACCATACCCTATATACAATATATAATACAATATATAAAGGATAGGGTATGTTCAGAATTTTCTCAAAAAGATGCAACATTTATGTGAAAGGGAACCAAAGTAGTTTTCCATTAAAGGAATCATTTTTAAACCTTTATCTTTTCTCCTCAGCGATGCACCGTGTTTTCCAAATGGATCTGTACCGTCTTCGTCTTAGTGCTGCCCGAGCTTATGTGAAGGCCCTAGATGCCAGCCTCGCTCCAGTATCTTCAACAATGCAGGAACCCCTTACTCTAAATGCTGCCGTGAGTATATGATACTTGATGCAACACATAAAAGTGCGAATAACCATGTTAGCGGAAGGATTGCACCAAATTGTTTACTGTGAATCCATAATGTCCTGAGATCATTTCCTAAAAGGAGACAACAATTTATAAGTCACCCTACACCCCATGCCCTAATGCCCGAACACAGCAATACACTTCACAAACACCCAAAATAAACCAGTTTAATAGAGTAATTGAAATTTTTATTTTATCCTGTGTCCACCCATGGACCAATATTGTACATCCCAGTAAATCCATTTCTCTGCAAAATCATAGGGAGGGTTTTTCAGCATATGCAGCTTCATTTAGCATCAATAATGAGGAAATACTAGTTATAGAGTGTATAACATGTGTATGACACTGAATCGTACAACCAGATCTCACATTTTTGTGATAATATTACTAATGTTACCATAACGGTTCCATCTCCTCAGGTACAGGGAATCGGTCCCCGGTTCAAGCTAATACTGAATTTACAGAACACCTCAGTGAACCGACCATCTATGCAGCTGCTTATTAGTTTCCTATATGATGAACAACTTTACCGACTAAGACCAGCATTCTTTAAGGTACCTCTAAGGGCTCATTCACACGGCCTTTGTTTCATCGGCTAACAGAAGGCTCCATTATGCGGCCATTATTCAACCAAGGCAATTATGATTGATGCTGCCCAACTTCAAAAGCTTCTCCCACAAATTCTGTCTGTGCATAAGGCATAATTGTAATTTGTGGGACAACCCCTTTGATGAGCAATACTTAGCATTGTAATCATGAGATGGATTATATAAATTCCAGATTGCCTGTGCTAGAATGTACTTGGTCATATCTGACTTGGATAAGCTGTATATGTTCTACACTTTCTACTAAAATTTCTATTCTGCATGACCTGATGCCTTCTGCTCACTACCTGTAGATGACACTACTGATCACACTGAGGGAGATTTATTAATCTGTCTACGGTAGAATTCTGTTATCATTTGCAATAAAATACTGTCTGCACCACATTTATAAAGAGACAGTCTTAAACTATCGTATATTCGAGTATAAGCCGAGGTCCCTAGTTCTAACACAAAAAAAATGGAAAAACCTATTGACTCGAGTATAAGCTTAGGGTGGGAAATGCATTGGTCACAGCCTCCACCCAGTATATAGCTATCCAGCCCCCTGTCCCCCAATATATAGCCAGCCTCCTGCAGCCCATGTCCCCCAGTATATGTCCCCCTTGCGCCGAGTATGCCCAGCCTATTAAAAAAACAACTCTGTTCATCTTTCCGACACCCCCACGGGTCCTCCTCGGGTCTTCTGGGGCTGATGTCATGGTGTGTGTGTGGCGCAGGGACCCGAAGACGAAGCCGGAAATTCAGAAACAGAAGAGGACCAGTGTGGGTGGGGGGCGTCAGAGTACAGAATTTTTTTTATAATATACTTCAGTATAAGCCGAGTTAGGGTTTTTCAGCACAAAAACTCAGCTCATACTCAAGTATATATACGGTACTTCAGATTTATCATCCAGCATTAGACACTTGTATTAATCATGTGCAGAATAAGACTGTCTAGTGTAACTAACTTCTCACTGTAACCTTAGGAAAGTTATCATAAATCTGCCCCACTCTCTGAATGTGTTGTACATATCTTGTGTGAAGTCTTCAGTTACCCTAGATAATATACCCATTCACTTACAACTCATGGGTATAGTAGGGTGTCATAGACGGTACAGGCTTTAGTTGTTGCGGAGGACACCAAACTTTAATCTTCAAAGTGCCGCTGTATATTTGAGGAAATCTTTGGGGGAATTTAGAAGCATGTGAAAAATGGCATAATTTGCAGTCGGCAAGATTTTCAGCTTCATCATTTAGGAAGTAAATTACTAATATTCTGGAACATATTTTGGATTACGGATCTCACACAGATGGCTGAGGAGCAGCCTCTCCAGCAGCTGATGAACCATGTCCAGCAGTAGATACAGTTGTAAAGGCTGAGGAGATTTCTTCACGCTGGGAGCCCTAGTGATGTACATTTTATTATATATGATGATGGATCATTTACATTTTCTTTATTTTTTATAGGTTCCTTTGCTGGTTCCTGGCTTGAACTATCCTATTGAAACATTTGTGGATTGCTGCACTGACAAAGGGATCTCTGATATCATCAAGGTAGGTGTTGCTTGTGTCTGGTTAACTTCAAGACCTTGTCATTCACTCTGAGCATGTAATAGCAGGATAATGCAGGGTGAGGCACTGTTGTGGGGCCTCCATGCTAGGAAAGCATTACCTTCAGTGGTTTTCTGTCAGAGGTCTTGATAGAACTGGCACTCCATGTTATGTGCTGGGCTAATGGAATCATTCTGGTATAATTACCCCCTCTGCTTTCTGTACAACAATGGACGAAAACTACTCCAAGGGGTCATTTATCTTTATTTTTCTTCCTTTTTTTCTGTCTTTTTTTGAGACTTTTTTTTTTGCCGCATTGCAATTTTGCAACTATTTGAAATGTGTATTGAAGTCCGCTGACATTTGTTTATCATCAGTAAGACACATTTATCTTTAGACACATTTAAATTCCAGATGTTCTAAATGGGCCTAGCTTACTGATCAGTGGGGCACTGACGGCACTGACGGCAATTTCCTTCAGTTCCATTGAGATGTATGGATCAGAACGGGCATGCGAGGCCATCTACTTCATTACTCTCCCAGAGCGACAAGGGGTCTGACGGAGGTAACTGGGACCCTATCAAACCCCTCCTTTTTCATCTGTGGGTGTCTAATCACTGAGACCCCCACTGATCAGCAAGTTAGGCTCTATCCTGTGGATAGGCAGCAGGGACGCCCTGTCCTGATGCATTTGTTATTGCTTGCTTCAGGATCTTTGTCTGTTGTGTTTTGCCTTCCCTTAGATGCAAATGTGTACAGGATAGGACCTGCTCTGAGTGTTGTGGCTTGGACCTAGGGCTTATGCACGGATCTGTGGAAAACACAATCATCTAGTGATCATGGAATAACCCAGCCACTGCTCCGTCACAGCTCCAAGCTTTGGCCCCTTGATGTTTCCGGCAGGGCCCTGTGCAGAATTTCTCGTGAGGTGCAAGCCTCAAGTATGGCGTGGTCTTACCTCATCCTCCAGTCTAGTGTTGTTCAGCATGTACAGTGTCCTTACACTGTCCTCTTATGCTGTGTTGTTCAGCAGGCAGTGATAGAGATGGTGGAGACGCATTGGGGGAATGGCAGTTGTGTGAATGGGAGCTTAGACTGAAACAGTAGTTTGCAGAACATTGACATATGTGGCCACTGATCATAATACCTGTCTGATTTGTCTGATATGCACATTAATCATTCTCTATTTCTGTATCTGTAGGTTTTTGTTCTGAGAGAGGGGAAAAGTACTCCGCTGCTTACAGCCCACATCAACATGCCGGTCAGTGAAGGCCTGGTGGCCGGCTGAGGAGAAGGTCTCTACTGAACTTTATCCATCAACCAAAGGACTGTCTGACAAGGACTATATAGTAGTTCTTCTTAAATCTCTTTTTACGAGGCATCAGAAAAAACATTGATTCTTCAGAAACCGAATTAAAGAACGTCCTAATACAAGGATAAGTCAGATACACATATCAAATGTTTCCTTCCAGCAAACAAACATTATTCTAGAGCTTCTAGAGAGAGACATACCGGCATAAGTGAGTGGACGGAATAAAGAATCAGATCTCCCACAACCTCCTTTTATAACAGTTATTCCCTGCTTCTTATTATTTATTATAGAATATTCTGAATATTTAAATTGCTTATTTTTGTAGGAAGTATACTGTATGACTCTTATCTTATAATAAAGGTAACAATTAGTACCGTGTGCTGAGTTTTTCCAGGCGTTTAATGACATGGTAAAGATGTAGTGAAGTGTAACATCCTACAACATCCCGCACCATATGGCCGGGTTACCACAATATCCACTCTTTGGTCCCTTACAGAAGGTCCAACTCACATCATCTACTGGCTTCAAAGTCTGGCCCAGATGCTGACAACCGAAACAGGACTGACATGACAAGTTCACTTACAGTTGCTGAGCGCTGCGGCCAGAAGTTCCAACCGTGTGAAGTTGGACGCATCACACACCAGATGTTAAAGAAGACCTGTCAGGTCGATTTGGGACCCTTAACCTACTATAGGTCATTATAGACCTGTGGTTTAGGGTCCCAAATCAACCTGTTTGAAGTCTTTTGGTTAAGATGTTGGGGGGCTTGGCCTGATGGCGGGCTAAACGGACCTGTGCCTGAGAGCTCCCGGGCCCCAGGAACTCACCAGACCCGCGGACTGGCATCTGTCTCCCGGCACTTCCCCGGACTCCTGGGAGACGCTTCCCTTCGGTGAAGCCTGCTGTCTGTGCTGGTGGTCACCGCGGCCTCCCTCCGGCCTGTGCTGTCGGGGGCGCCATCTCGGATCTCTCTCCTACGTGGCCTTCAGTGTGATTTGCATAACTAAACCACCTGTCCTGTATCTGTTTTAGTGTCCCAAATTTACCTGACAGGTTCCCTTTAAAGGTTGTGGTCAAATATGTTTTTCTTTCATTTTGCAGCTTTGTGTTTCAAGTGGACAATCTTCTTTTCAGGATTCTCGTGTCTTCCTCCTCTCACAAACATTCAGTGAATTTGCAGTCCTGTGTGGCCAAGAGTAATGCACAGTTTCTGAGCTTTATACTTGAACTTTGCATTTCCAAAGAGCTTTTTCCTCCGCAGTCTGCAACACGTTTTTATTTCTGGGTCTTCGCCATCCCCCATAGAATTCAGTTATAGGTTAGTTCCTGGTGCATGACCGGGCATTTGCACGTTTTTGAGGGCACAGGTTGTGGCTGAAATCTGCTCCAGTACCTGGCGCACAAGAGCGGTGTCAGATTTACTAAGAAGTCGGAATCTATGAGCCGTACAGCGATTAAGTTTCCCTAGAGTGGGGCTGAAATCGTGTAAAGAACATTTATGCATTTGAGGCAGGGGGAGAACATATTTGGCAAATCTTGATTGCAAAATTGGTAAAGGTTAGGAGCTCAGAAGAATGGCACCTGGTTCCACTAAATCTTAGTGAATGGAACAGGGCGGTATCTAGTGCCAGGCACATCCAAGAGCGTTTAAGGCTCTATGCCCTATTGTAGTTATTTATAGTGAAATGGATTATCCACCTGTAACACATAGATTTTTCAGTGATCAAAATTCAGAATCATCCATTGAGAATAATTATAAACATTCTTACAATCCTCTATTAGCTATTCCAGCCCTGGCTAGCCAGTCTATTTTGTCTTCAGTGGGCAGGTCAATGCTGATGTTAGGCTGCTATCCAAATATAGATAATCCTTTTAACCCTGTAATTGTGTTCCCCTTTGGAGATAAGCATGATTGGTTTTAAATCTGCTCCCATCCGTTGAGATCCATTCAGAACATCCTATTAGACAAACAAAAACATTCCTCAGACAGCAAACTATCTGTAGGAAAAAAAAATTGTAGCCTCCCCGTCGGGGAATCGAACCCCGGTCTCCCGCGTGACAGGCGGGGATACTTACCACTATACTAACGAGGATTGGCTTGTGACTGTGATTGGTTCGTTACGAGTAGAGCTCATAAGCACTATGTGTAGGCCTGCTCCCTATAGGATAGGAAGCCCCGCGTGAGGTTACCAGTCCTGCCCTATGACCATCTCGTTTCATAGTGGAAAGACCAAGAAAGGATTATTGCATCATGCTTGTGTTCTGAATTTGCTCATTGCGATTCAGCACATTAGAAGAAATGAGCTATGAATTACATCAGCCAATCCTCGTTAGTATAGTGGTAAGTATCCCCGCCTGTCACGCGGGAGACCGGGGTTCGATTCCCCGACGGGGAGGCTACGTTTTGTTTTTTGTTTTTTTTTTTATAATTAAAGGAAGTTTTAAGAGAGTGTTATTAAAATAATTTAAAGGTAAGCAGTAAAAGAAATCACTGCATCCAGTTATAACTGTATTACTTTTCCAATAAGATAACACAAACAATACAGTGTGAACTATCCCCAAGGATAACTCGGATCTATAGTGAAATCAAACATTGGAGTGAAATGAAAGACAATTAATTATCAAATACACACAGATGACAACCAAACGACACCCTGATTTTGTAAAAGTGTCAGCTTCATCTTGTCCATATCTTTACATATATTGTTTATATTTCCATCTCACACAAACTCTACTTTCAATTCATTTTAAGAATTCTTTGTCATATTGACTTGTAATTAAAAATACTGACAAAAATAAATACTACTTAAAAAAATAGATTAAAAAAAATTACAGGTCCCACCGAGATTTGAACTCGGATCGCTGGATTCAGAGTCCAGAGTGCTAACCATTACACCATGGAACCTCTCATGTTCACCCTAGCTGATCTGACAATACATAATGCTGTCAGTTACACATCTCAGTATCAACCATGCAGTGGAAAGCTTTGTCCACAGTGGAGACTAAGTTCTTAAGAAGGTCCTCTGAGGGCTCTTCACACCGGCCTTTGTTCATCATCGGCTAACGAAGGCTCCATTATGCGGCCCTTATTCAACCAAGGCAATGATTGATGCTGCCCAACTTCAAAAGCTTCTCCCACAATTCTGTCTGAAGAAGCATAAGTGTATGTGGGACAACCCCCTTGATTAGCAATACTTGCCTGTAATCATGAGATGGATTAATAAATTCCAGATTGCCTGTTCTAGTGAATGTATTGGTCATTCTGACTTGGATAAGCTGTATGTTCTACACTTCTACTAAAATTCTATTCGCATGACTGATGCCTCTGCTCACTACCTGTAGATGACACTACTCATCACACGGAGGGAGATTTATTAATCGTATCGTAGGTAGATTCTGTTAATTTGCAATAAATCTGGTCTGCACCACATTTATAGAACAGTCTAATACACTATCGTATATTCGAGTTACCCGAGGTCCCTAGTTCTAACACAAAAAAAATGAAAACCTATGACTCGAGTATAAGCTTAGGGTGGGAAATGCTGGCACAGCCTCCACCCAGTAATAATCCAGCCCCCTGTCCCCAATATAACCCTCCCTGCCGCCCATGCCCCCAGTATATGTCCCCTTGCCCGAGTATGCCCAGCCTTTAAAACAACTCTGTTCACTTCCGACACCACCCCGTCCTCCTCGGTCTTCTGGGTCTGGTCTGGGTGTGTGTGTGCGCAGGGACCCGAAGACGAAGCCGGAAATTCAGAAACAAGAGGACCATTTGTGGGGGGCGTCAAGTACAGAATTTTTTTTTATATTACTTCAGTATAGCCCGAGTTAGGTGTTTTTCAGCACAAAAACTCGGCTCATACTCACGTATATATGGCGTACTTCATATTTACATCCAGCATTGACACTTGTATTATCTTTTGCAGAATAAGACTGTCTAGTGTGACTAACTTCTCACTGTAACCTTAGAAAGTTCATAAATCTGCCCCACTCTCTGAATGTGTTGTACTATCTTGTGTGAAGTCTTCGTTCCCCTAGATAATATACCCATTCACTTACACTCATGGTATGTAGGTGTCATGGACGTACAAGGCTTAGTTGTTGCGGAGGACACCAAACTTTAACTTCAAAGTGCCGCTGTATATGAGGAAATCTTTGGGGGAATTTAGAAGCATGTGAAAAATGGCATATTTGCAGTCGCAGAGTTTTCACTCATCATTTAAGTAATTACTAATATTTGAAACATATTTGATTACGGATCTCCACCAGATGGCTGAGGAGCACCTCTCCAGCAGCTGATGAACCTTGTTCCACAGTAGATACAGTTGTAAAGGCTGAGGAGATTCTTCACGCTGGGAGCCCTAGTGATGTACATTTTTTATATATGATGATGGATCATTTACATTTCTTTATTTTTTATAGGTTCCTTTGCTGGTTCCTGGCTTGAACTACCCTATTGAAACATTTGTGGATTGCTGCACTGACAAAGGGATCCTGATATCATCAAGGTAGGTGTTCTTGTGTCTGGTTAACTTCAAACCTTGTCTCACTCTGAGCATGTAATAGCAGGATATGCAGGGTGAGGCATGTTGTGGGAGCATGCTAGAAAGCATTACCTTCAGTGGTTTTCTGTCGAGGTCTTGATGAACTGGCACTCCATGTTATGTGTCTGGGCTAATGGATCTTCTGTATAATTACCCCCCTCTCTTTCTTTCTGTACAACAATGGACGAAAACTACTCCAAGGGGTCATTTATCTTTATTTTTCTTCCTTTTTTTCTGTCTTTTTTGAGACTTTTTTTTTGCCGCATTGCAATTTTGCAACTATTTGAAATGGTGTATTAAGTCCGCTGACATTGTTTTATCATCAGTAAGACACATTTATACTTTACCACTTTAAATTCCCAGATTTCTAATGGGCCTAGCTTACGGATCAGTGGGCACTGACGGCACTCGGCAATTTCCTCAGTTTCCATTGAGAGTAGGATCAGACGGGCATGCGAGCCATCTACTTTCATTACTCTCCCAGAGCGACAAGGGGTCTGACGGAGGTAACTGGGACCTATCAAACCCCTCCTTTTTCATCTGTGGGGTGTCTAATCACTGAGACCCCCACTGATCAGCAAGTTGAGTCCCTATCCTGTGGAAGGAGCAGGGACGCCCTGCCGAGGCATTTGTTATTGCTTGCTTTCAGGATCTTTGTCTGTTGGTTTTGCCTTCCTTAGATGCAAATGTGGTACAGGATAGGACCTGCTCTGAGTGTTGTGGCTTGGACCAGGGCTTATGCACGATCTGTGGAAACACAATCATCTAGTGATCATGGAATAACCCAGCCACTGCTCCGTCACAGCTCCAACTTTGGCCCTTGATGTTCCGGCAGGGCCCTGTGCAGATTTCTCTGAGGTGTCCAAGCCTCAATATAGGCGTGGTCTTACCTCATCCTCCAGTCTAGTGTTGTTCAGCATGTACAGTGTCCTTCCCCTGTCCTCATGCTGTGTTGTTCGCAGGCAGTGATAGAGATGGTGGAGACGCATTGGGGAATGGCAGTTGTGAATGGGAGCTTAGACTGAAACAGTAGTTTGCAGAACATTGACATATTGGCCACTGACATAATACCTGTCTGATTTGTCTGATTTGCACATTAATCATTCTCTATTCTGTATCTGTAGGTTTTTGTTCTGAGAGAGGGGAAAGTACTCCGCTGCTTACAGCCCACATCAACATGCGGTCAGTGAAGGCCTGGTGGCCGGCTGAGGAGAAGGTCTCTATGAACTTTATCCATCACCAAAGGACTGCTCTGACAAGACTATAGGTAGTTCTTCTTAAATCTCTTTTTACGAGGCATCAGAAAAACATTGATTCTTCAGAACCGATTAAAAGAACGTCCTAATACAGGATAAGTCAGATACATATCAAATGTTCCTTCCAGCAAACAAAATATTATTCTAGAGCTTCTAGAGAGAACATACCGCATAAGTAGTGGACGGAATAAAGATCAGATCTCCCACAACCTCTTTTATAACAGTTTATTCCCTGCTTCTTATTATTATTATAGAATATTCTGAATATTTAAATTGTCTTATTTTTGTAGGAGTATACTGTATTACTTTATCTTAATTAATAAAGGTAACAATTAGTACCGTGTGCTGATTTTTCCAGGCTTTAATGACATGGTAAAGATGTAGTGAAGTGTAACATCCTACAACATCCCGCACCATATGGCGGGTTACCACAATATCCATCTTTGGTCCCTTACAGAAGGTCCCAACTCATCATCTACTGGCTTCAAAGCTGCCCAGATGTCTGAACAACCGAACAGGACTGACATACAAGTTCACTCCAGTTGCTGAGCGCTGCGGCCAGAAGTTCCAACCGTGTGAAGTTGGACGCATCACACACCAGATGTTAAAGAAGACCTGTCAGGTCGATTTGGACCCTAACCTACTATAGGTCATTATAGACCTTGTTGTTTAGGGTCCCAATCAACCTGTTGAATTCTTTTTGGTTAAGTATGTTGGGGGGCTTGGCCTGATGGCGGGCTAAACGGACCTTGCCTGAGAGCTCCCGGGCCCCAGGAACATCACCCAGACCCGCGGACTGGCATCTGTCTCCCGGCACTTCCCGGACTCCTGGGGACGCTTCCCTCGGTACCTGCTGTCTGTGCTGGTGGCACCGCGGCCTCCCTCCGGCCTGTCGCGGGGGGCGCCTACATCTCGGATCTCTCATCCTACGTGTGACTTCAGGTGATTTGCATAACAAACACCACCTGTCCTGTATCTGTTTTAGTGTCCCAATTTACCTGACAGTTCCCTTTAAGGTTGTGGTCAATATGTTTTTCTTTCATTTTGCAGCCTTTGTGTTTCAAGTGGACATCTTCTTTTCAGGATTCTGCTGTGTCTCCTCCCTCCACAAACATTCAGTGAATTGCAGTCCGTGTGGCCAAGATTAATGCACGTTTCTGGAGCTTTATACTTGAACTTGCATTTCAAAGAGCTTTTTCCTCCGCAGTCTCCAACACGTTTTTATTTCGGGTCTTCGCCATCCCCATAGAATTCAGTATAGGTTAGTTCCTGGTGCATGACCGGCATTTGCACTTTTTTGAGGGCACAGGTTGTGGCTGAAATCTGCTCCAGTACTGGCGCACAAGACGGTGTCAGATTTTACTAAGAAGTCGGAATCTATGAGCCGTACAGCGATTAATTTTCCCTAGAGTGGGCTGAAATCGTGTAAAAGAACATTTATGCATTTGAGGGCAGGGAGAACATATTGGCAAATCTTGATTGCAAAATTGGTAAGGTTAGGAGCACAGAAGAATGGCACCTGGTTCCACTAATCTTAGTGAATGGAACAGGGCGGTATCTAGTGCCAGGCACATCCAAGAGCGTTTAAGGCTCTAGCCCTATTGTAGTTATTTATATGAAATGGATTATCCACCGTAACCATAGATTTTCAGTGATAAATTCAGAATCATCCATTGAAGATAATTATAAACATTCTACAATCCTCTATTAGCTATTCCACCCTGGCTAGCCAGTCTATTTGTCTTCAGTGGGCAGGTCAATGCTGATGTTAGGCTGCTATCCAAATAAGATAATCCTTTAAACCCTGTAATTGTGTCCCCTTTGGAGATAACTGATGGTTTAAATCTCTCCCATCCGTTGAGATCCATTCAGAACATCCTATTAGCAAACAAAAAACATCCTCAGACAGCAAACTTCTGTAGGAAAAAAAAATGGTAGCCTCCCCGTCGGGGAATCGAACCCCGTCTCCCGCGTGACAGCGCGGGATACTTACCACTATACTGACGAGGATTGGCTTGTGACTTGTGATTGGTTCGTTACGAGTAGAGCTCATAAGCACTAGTGTAGGCCTGCTCCCTATAGGATAACCCCGCGTGTATTACCAGTCCTGCCCTTGACCATCTCGTTTCATAGTGGAAAGACCAAGAAAGGATTATTGCATCATGCTTGTGTTCTAATTTGCTCATTGCGATTAAGCACTTAGAAGAATGAGCTAATGACATCAGCCAATCCTCGTTTAGTATAGTGGTAAGTATCCCCGCCTGTCACGCGGGAGACCGGGGTTCGATTCCCACGGGGAGGCTACGTTTTGTTTTTTTTTTTTTTTATTAAAGGAAGTTTAAGAGAGTGTTATTAAATAATTTAAAGGTAAGCAGTAAAAGAATCACTGCATCCAGTTTAACTGTATTACTTTTTCCAATAGATAACACAAACAATACAGTTGTGAACTATCCCCAAGGATAACTCGGATCTATAGTGAAATCAAACATTGGAGTGAAATGAAAGACAATTAATTATCAAATACACACAGATGACAACCAAACGACACCCCTGATTTTGTAAAAGTGTCAGCTTCATCTTGTCCTATCTTACATATTGTTTATATTTCCATCTCACACACCCCTACTTTCAATTCATTTATAAGATTTTTTGTCATATTGACTTGTAATTAAAAATACTGACAAAAATAAATACTAATTAAAAAAATAGATTAAAAAAAATTACAGGTCCCACCGAGATTTGAACTCGGATCGCGATTCAGAGTCCAGAGTTGCTAACCCATTACAACCATGGAACCTCTCTGTCACCCTAGCTTGATTGACAATACATAATGCTGTCAGTTACACATCTCATATCAACCACTGCAGTTGAAAGCTTGTCCACAGTGGAGACTGGCAGGATTTTCTGATTTCTGAGTTTTAGTGAATCTTGCAATCCAACTCTGCGCTCTCTTTCATGAGCCATAAATTTTATAGCCTGTGATCGTTGACTTTGCACTTATGGTGCCCAAAGGTAACCCAGTCCTGGCTGATCGGTGACGTTTTTGACGGGGTTTTTCGAAAACATCTCCATACAGCAAGACTTCTATGGGGCATACGGAAATTTCATGTCACCATAAAAACGTTTTTTATTCCCCAAGGCTCAATTTTTTTTAGAGGTATTAAGGCAGTGACATTTATGTTAATGAATTTGATATCTCCGTTATTGTCCTGACCAATGATCAAGGAGATGTGTCATTTGGATCGCAGCGAAGTCGTAAAACAAAACCTTAATAAATGGTGCAACTATTTTTTTTTTTTTTTTTTTTTCATTTCTTCTCGAAATAAGGAATTTTATACAGTTTCCTAGGATATATGTAAATAACATTGTATTATAATAATAATTAGAGTTCCATACCGTGCACTGTGAGGAAACTAAAGCAAAAGGACCAAGACCTGCATGAGAAAAAAAGATGTGTCAGAAGTGGGATTGAACCCACGCCTCCATTCGGAGACCAGAACACCCAAGTGCTCTTGGGAAGATACCATCTTGAGTCTGGCGCCTTAAACCGCTCGCCATCTGACAACTGAATGCAGAGGCAGAAGGTTCTCAGTAAATACTATGACTAAGTGTTGCTAGGTTACGACGAGTGTTTAGAATGTTAAACCATTGCAATGTATTGACACCTTAGTGACACGGCTTGAAAATGCTCTATAGTAACCAGGGCATTTTCAGCACATTTTCGTACTGTTTAAGGGCTATTTTTTTGTGTGTGATGCCTTAATATTTTTTGTGGTGTTTTTTCTCAGGACCATAGAACTGGTTACAACATAATAAAAGTTTAAAACTTTTTTTTTATTTGGGTTAAAAGTGGAAAAAGTCTTTTTATGTAATTATATTTTCTGTTTTTTAACCTCTTAACGCCAAAGTCACTTTTCACCTTCCTGACACGGCCCATTTTTTCAAATCTGCCCTGTGTCATTATAAGTGGTTTAACTTCGGAACGCTTTAACATATCCAAGTGATTTTAAAATTGCTTTCTCGTGACACTTTGTACTTCATGTTAGATGAAACATTTTGGTGGTATGTTTTATGTTCATGTTTTATGTTTATTTATGAGAAAATCAGATATTGGGTGAAAATTTGGAAAACTCTCGATTTTCGAACTTTAAAATGTTCTACTTTTTCCAAACATAGTCATAACCAGGGCCGTTATAGGCGGGCCGCGGGGCTGAGCCCCGGGGCCCCCACCATCTTGCCCCCCCTAGGGGCCCCCACCAGAACCCACCACCCCCCCCGCTCCTCCCGCCCTCGCACTCATTGGATAGTGAAAGGAACAGGAGGACGTATGTTTACCTACACCTCAGTGGGGCCTCCACCAGATTTTGCGCCCAGGGCCCCCACCAACCTTAATCCGGCCCTGGTCATAAACGCAAAAAACTTAATACTAAACATTCACCGAATGTTTACTTTATGTGGACATGGTATTTTATGCATACTCTATTTTTGTAGATGTTATGGGCTTTGAACGTTAGGTGCGATTTTAACGCTGGATTCAGAGTCCAGAGTGCTAACCATTACACCATGGAACCTCTCATGTTCACCCTAGCTGATCTGACAATACATAATGCTGTCAGTTATACACATCTCAGTATCAACCATGCAGTGGAAAGCTTTGTCCACAGTGGAGACTAAGTGGCAGGATTTTCTGACTTTCTGACGTTTTAGTGAATCTTGCAATCCAACTGCGCTCTCTTTCATGAGCCATAAATTTTAATAGCCTGTGATCGTTGACTTTGCACTTATGGTGCCCAAAGGTAACCCTAGTCCTGGCTGATCGTGACGTTTTTGACGGGGTTCTTCGAAAACATCTCCATACAGCAAGACTTCTATGGGGCATACGGAAATTTCATGTCACCATAAAAACATTTTTTATTCCTCCCAAAGGCTCAATTTTTTTTAGAGGTATTAAGGCATGACATTTATGTTTAATGAATTTGATATCTCCGTTATTGTCCTGAACCAATGATCAAAGGAGATGTGTCATTTGGATCGCAGCGAAGTCGTAAAAACAAAACCTATAATAAAATGGTGCAACTATGTTTTTTTTTTTTTTTTCATTTCTTCGAAATAAGGAATTTTATTACAGTTTCCTAGGATATTATGTAAAATAACATTGTATTATAATAATAATTAGAGTTCCATACCGTGCACTGTGAGGGAAACTAAAGCAAAAGGACCAAGACCTGCATGAGAAAAAAAGATGTGTCAGAAGTGGGATTTGAACCCACGCCTCCATTCGGAGACCAGAACACCCAATGCTCTTGGGAAGATACTATCTTGAGTCTGGCGCCTTAGACCGCTCGGCCATCCTGACAACTGAATGCAGAGACAGAAGGTTCTCTGTAAATACTATGAGCTAAGTGTTGCTAGGTTACGACGAGTGTTTAGAATGTTAAACCATTGCAATGTATTGACACCTTAGTGACACGGCTTGAAAATGCTCTAGTAACGAGGGCATTTTCAGCACATTTTCGTACTGTTAAAGGGCTATTTTTTTTTGTGTGATGCCTTAATATTTTTTGTGGTGTTTTTCTCAGGACACATAGAACTGGTTACAACATAATAAAAGTTTAAACCTTTTTTTTTATTTGGGTTAAAAGTGGAAAAAAGTCTTTTTATGTAATTTATAGTTCTTGTTTTTTAACCTCTTAACGCCAAAGCCACTTTTCACCTTCCTGACACGGCCCATTTTTTCAAATCTGCCCTGTGTCATTATAAGTGGTTATAACTTCGGAACGCTTTAACATATCCAAGTGATTTTAAAATTGCTTTCTCGTGACACTTTGTACTTCATGTTAGATGAAACATTTTGGTGGTATGTTTTATGTTCATGTTTTATGTTTATTTATGAGAAAATCAGATATTTGGTGAAAATTTGGAAAAATTCTCGATTTTCGAACTTCAAAATGTTCTACTTTTTCCAAACATAGTCATAATAAACGCAAAAAAACTTAATAACTAACATTCACCGAATGTTTACTTTATGTGGACATGGTATTTTATGCATACTCTTATTTTTGTAGGATGTTATGGGGCTTTGAACGTTAGGTGCGATTTTTAATATATTCATAAAAAATGCAAAATCCTGCTATTGAGGGACCTGCTCAGGTTTGAAGTCACTTTGAGAGGCCTAAATAAAAGTAAAACCCCATACATCACCCCATTATAGAAACTACACCCCTCAACGTACGTAAAATAACGTTTATGAAGTTTGTTAACCCTTTAATTGTTTTACAGGGGTTAAAACAAAATTGGATACAATTTTGAAAGTAACATTTTTTTTGGCTTAATTAATAAATGTACAAATTCTCAGTGGATAAAATACCAAAACACTCCATAAAATTTGATACCCAATCCCTCCTGAGTATAACAATATCCCATATGTGGTGGTAACCTGCTGTATGGGCACACGCCAAAGCATAGAAGTGAAGCTGCGCCATTCAGCTGTGCATTGTCACTTTTTATTGGCTATACAATCTTTATTTTTTGGCAATTTGGACATATAAGGGCTTATTTTTTGCGACATGAGATGCACTTTACAAATACTTCATTTTATTGGGTCATTAGCTTATTGATGAGATTTTATTAACTCTTGAATGTATGAGTGAAAAGAAACTTGTCAATTTTGGTTTCCTTTCTTTTTGTACTTTTTGGGGGTCGTACACTAAAAATACTATATTATCTTTATTCTATAGGTCACTACGATTACAGTGATAACTCATTTATATAGTTTCTCATTTATTTTTACAATTTTACTGGAAAAAAACTAATATAGAGGAAATCTCATTTGTTTTTGCATCGCCATCTTTGCAGAGACGTAACTTTAATATTTTTTGGTTGACAGAGCTGGTTTAGGGCTTATTTTTTACGTGTTGAGTTGTTCTTTTCAGTGGTACCATTTTGGTGCACATACCTTTTTTGATCACTTTTTAGAACATTTTTGTGAAGAGATTTTATGTAAAATGTACATTTTTGGAGAGTTTTTCGTGTTTTGTTTTACGGCGTTCACCGAGTGGGCCCAAAAATGTTTCTGAGTTATTGTACGGATTGTTACAGATGCGGCGATACCAAATATGTGGGGGTTTTTGGCGATTTTATGTTTTTTTTTACTTTATTACATGTGTATAGGGAATGTTTGTGTTTAGGGGACTTTAACTTTATTTAAAAAATACATTTTATTAAAAAAAGGTTTTATTCACTTTTACAGGTTAGCTTGAACAAAGCGATCCACTGATCGCTTGTTCAAGCTATTCTTCACCTTACACAGTGTAATACAAATGTGCTGCGCATGCTTAGTATGCTACAGCCGGGTTGTGCCAGAAGGCAGGGACCCGGTTCCGGGAAGAGGATTGTGCATCACCGGGCACTGGCAGTCCCGGGGATGCGATCGGAGCATTGGACCCCCGAGTAAGCACCCCGTGGGGGGGGATTCCGATACAGAGCAAATGCCCCGCGGGTGTTAGAGGCGGCTGTCCGACACCCGCAGCCGACACCCGCAGCTTCTGGTGCTGGCTCAGTTCAGGAGCCGGCACCAGAAGTTTTTTACGTAATAGTACTGCAAATTGCGGGAACGCACCTCCCGCGATGCAGTACTCTTTGTCGGGAAGGGGTTAATTTTAAAATGAACTCAAAATGAACATTATTAGTAAATTCCCGATTTTTTGGGGTTGTTTGTTGAGATATAATATGTATAGTCTTGGCGATGTTTTGTTTTGTGTAGCGGGGGATTTTCATTTATTATATGGGGAAATGTGAATGTATTTTTTGAATATTTATTCTATAAGAGCCTCAGTTACAGGGGAAACAACCACCTGTCACTGAGGATTCTGATCAGAGCTGGACTGGGTCTAGTTAGACCCCACAGCTTTGATTAACCCCTTTAGACCCGCCGGTTACGTGACCGCCAAATCTATAGAGCCAGCCTCAGCGCCAACCCTGCTCCTCTGTGCATCGCGCTCCTTTAGTGCGATGCTGTGTCTCCCATCAATTATTTTAACAGCACAATACATATATAATCCAGAACCAAGGTCCATACTGAAATACAGCACCAGAGCAGAGGTTTGTACATAGATACAGTACCAGAAACAATCTCAGTATCAATTAGAAGGCCCAGAACCAGGCTCAGTAGAAATAAACAGCATCAGAACTGGGCTCAATACAGAAATACATCACCAGTGCCAAGCTCTGTGCAGAAATATAAATATATGTAATATCTCAAATGATTTACCATCTCTACAACCCTCTCAAATTTACATATGTGCAGGGGCCCCAATAACAAATCCATACATACAGTCCCCTAATAAAATACATACAGTGTTCCCTGTAATTAAATACTCCAGTGCCCCCTGTAATGGATCAATATATCCAGTGTGCACGAAGGGCGTGGTAATATAATATGCTGCCGCAACATGCGTGTCATAAATAACACCCACTGATTCTAGTGATTTTTTAATAATTTGGAGGAGGTGGAGCCTAGATCCACCCCCACTTGAATTTGCATTGCGTTTGTAAACACAATGCAAACGTAACGTACAATGTACATGGGGCTGTGGAAGCCAGCACTGTGTGTATGAGCCTAAAGAAAAGCATAGAGACGCCTAGCAAACATCCCCGAAATACAGTTGTGTGCCCAATGCCAAGGTGCACTGCTTCAATATACCACTGCCATGGTACCGGAGGGCAGAAAATGACGCATCTCTAGATATGCCTCTTAACTATTGCAGCAGCGAAAGAGGGACAAAAATTTTAACCCCACCTTGTGCACTGCCTCTTACTCCATCCCCACACAGTGTAATCCCTTTCCCCTTGGGGCCCTCATCTCCCCTCACATTGAGGCCCCCCATTCATACTAAAGCCTCATGCACATGAACTTGTGTGGATTCCGGCCTGTATGAGCATACTGTGGGGTTTAGGAGGGAGGGTGCATGAGCACTCCTTACCCTCCTCTCTACATGCTTGAAAAAGGTGGACACACCGAAACGTTGCACCCTTGAAATAAAGATCACCCAGCTTTGATTCACCACCGGAGTGCTGCTGCTTTTTCTTTAATATATCAAGAATCCTTTGCCACGGATTGCGGATCCTGCACCCGGCTACAGAGGTTGTGCTGCCTTGAATCTCCTTCTTATATACATAGAAAACTGAGTAGCTCAGTCCTGGTGTGGTGAGACACTGGGGCAGATTTATCAAGCTATCTAAAAGTTATAATGTTCTTAGTTGCCCATGGTAACCAATCACAGCTCCCTTATAAAATAATCATGAGCACTGGTAAAATGAAAACTGAGCTGTAATTGGTTGCCATGGGCAACTAAGAACATTCTAACTTTTAAACAGCTTGATAAATCTGCCCCACTGTGTGCTCACCGTGACCGAGGCCTTTATGCAGGGTCGGACAGGGGTGCCTGGGGCCCATCAGTGAAATTGATTTTGGGGGCCCACCTACTATTACATAGAAATATTCTGGGATGAGGGGATTTCTAATCACTGCGGGACAGTGAAGTAAAGGATAAGCTAATCCCTTTCTCCCTCCCTCTCCGCTAGTGCTCGGCTCTTGGTCTGTGTACACGGGCTGCAGTGGTGACGTTATCTCAGGGCATTAATGCTAGGGATAGTATAAGAGTTACCCCTGGTGTCCCGGGCTTTCTGCTGCTGGCTGGGCTGTGGTTAGGGATAGTATAAGAGTTACCCCTGGTGTCCCGGGCTTTCTGCTGCTGGCTGGGCTGTGGTTAGGGATAGTATAAGAGTTACCCCTGGTTTCCAGGGCTTTCTGCTGGTTACTGGGCTGTGGTTGGGGATGTAAGTGTTTGCACTGTGACCAACCTTCCAATAAGTTAATTATGAAAACCTTTATAAGAACTGATGACAATAACTGTACTCTGGCGTCCACGCACCACATAGACAAGTCACACCTGGCTCTCTGGCCCTATAGATATAACAGTGCATACTCTGAGAGCAGTCTCACACTAGAACAGGGGTCCCCAAACATTTTACATAGGGGCCCGTTCACTGTCCGTCTCAGACCGTTGGAGGGCCAGACTAAAGTTTAAAAATAAATAGCGGTACATGTGACCACATCTGTAATACACTGGGCTTCCCCTCAATTATTTAATATACTGCACCCCCTTGTGAACTATTTTATATATTGGCCCAATTAATTAATTAATTGTGTCAATTAATTATTAAATATACTGGGACCCCTCTCCATTAATTATTGAATAATGCTTCCCTCCCCCCCATTAATTAATAGACTGCCCCTCATAATTAATTATTTCTTATGCCCACCCCCCCACCATTAATTATTTCCTATGCTGCCCCCCACCATTGATTATTTCATATGCTGCCCCTCATAATTAATTATTTCCTATGCTGTCCCCCACCATTATTTCCTATGCTGCCCCTCCACCATTAATTATTTCCTACGCCCCTCCACCATTAATTACTTCTTATGCTGCACCCCACCATTAATTATTTCATATGCTGCCCCTCAAAATTATTTCCTCTGCTGCCCCCCACCATTAATTATTTCCTATGCTGCCCCCCCATAATTATATCCTGTGCTGCCCCTCATAATTAATTATTCTCATGCTGCCCCGGCCGTCACAATCTTTCTACTGCAGTTTAAAAAAGAAAAAAACATGTTGTACTCACCTCAGTCTCCCGCCACCCGTCTTCTATCTTCTTGCCGCGTCCGGACAGGAAGGGGTGCACGGCCGTGTGACGATGTTGTCATGCAGCTGCGCAGCCCAGTTCATGGAGTGATGTGCGCCGGGGTTGTCTTCTGGCCACATCGCTGCAGTAATAGTGCTCGAGCGTCCGTTCCCGGCCACTTCGAGCACTATACAGTGACGAGCAGGAGCTTCCTGTCCGGACGGAGGCTACTGCCCGACTGTTGAAGGCTGCGGGGGGCGCTGGCACTCCAAGCGATGGGGGCTGGTTAGAAACAGTCCGCGGGCCGCATGTGGCCTGCGACCCCTGCACTAGAAGGTAAGTCAGTGACTACAATACAGATCTGACACAGGAAGAAGTACGATCCAGTACCTCACAGGTGACTTGTCTTCTCCTTCAAATCCAGGATCGACGTAAAATCTAGTTGCAGAATTTTCTGGCAGATGTGTTCAACTCTGGGAAACAGATCCCCCTCACTGCGCTCCTAAAAATACCACAGTTACTTACAGTATAATGTATAGTATACAGACAGGCAGCCCTCTGTAGTATACAGCCTGCCCCCAGTAGTATACAGCCAGCCCCCTGTAGTATATAGCCTGCCAGCCCCCAGTAGTATACAGCCAGCCAGCCCCCTGTAGTATATAGCCTGCCAGCCCCTGTTGAAAAGCACCCGGCCACGTCGCACTGAGAGCTTTGGCTGCAGTTATAGTACTCAAACGGCCATTGGCAGGGGCCACCGATGGATCCAAACGGAGGCCCCTCCCATAGTGCCAGGTGTCGGGTGCCGACCGGGGAATTACCCGGCCCCCCAATGGGCCGGACCGACCCTTCCTTTATGGGACAAAATGTGTGGCCGTATCAACGCCCCCCACACACTCGTGTGCCCCAGCTTCCCCCTATTTTGTGCCACAGCTCTCCCTTATATTATTCCCCCACAATAAATACATATGTATATATAGAGAAAGACTGTAAACTAAATTAATTAAAAGTCAAAACTATAATATACTACATAAATATTACAGAAATAAACACACTATTTAATTCAGTAGTAAACCATGCAACAATGATAATTGGCACCAGCATAAACACAAAATTACAGTGATCAAACTGTTAATTATGCTTTCAGTTATAGTTTTAGGAAAAGAGAGACAAAAGTAAATTATATTGACGACTGAAAATAAAAATTTTCTTTTAAATTCAGATAAAAAAAGAGATGTGTCAGAAGTGGGATTTGAACCCACGCCTCCATTCGGAGACCAGAACACCCAGTCAGGGAAGAATTTGATCTTGAGTCTGGCGCCTTAGACCACTCGGCCATCCTGACACCACGCTGGAAAGAGCGCGGTGACTGTACATGAAGCCTCCCCTTGTAGCAGCACATATGACGTCTGCAGAGAAAAAACGCGGGCCCGCGCTGTGTGTCAGGATTTACCTCAGCACCGGATAGAACTCCGTTTTGCCGCCATAGATCAATTCCATATCAATTTTGATATGGAATTAGACCTTTTGAGTGCAGAACTGTCATATGCGTGACACATGCGGGCGTCGCGCTTTCTAGTCTGTGCGTTCAGATACTGGGATTATAGGAGGAGAGTTCTAGACATTCTACGTCATAGTGACTTGAGTGAGACGTCATAGAGTAGTAGCAGAACGGAGGGCAAGCGCTGATAACCGGGATCACAGCGCGCGTTTGTTTTCTGGGCATAACACAACACTGCGACGATACGGCCACCGGGGGGCAGCAGAGCCACATATATGTGTGCGGCTTCCCGGCGACGTCTCCATGTATGACGGTACCGCCATCTTAGACCATGTTCACATGGCAGTAATGACCTGTTTTCAGTGTATTTCAGCAAAGCACTGTGATATATTATGCAGTAGGGTATCCTTTCCCTTCTTCCCACGGCCATTATACCATTGTATTGAGTAGTGTAGTATATGATTTGTTACCTGGACGCTTATTCTTATCTGTTGTACCAGACCCAGCTTTATGGAAGGAAGAAGGATACTTCATTTTATCTCAACCTCGATGGGCCTTTCTTCAGTTTCCTTAACTCCTTAGTGACACAACCATTATGTAGCTTAAGGCTGCGTTCACATGCAGCATTAAAGCAGCTGAGGAGATTTACCTAATCTCATTGCTCTCAACATTTCGTTTACAAATGGCTTTGTGTTTTCCCTCATGTACTTCATGTTAGTGATACATTTTGGCTATGTTTAGTGTTTATATAGAAAGATTTTCACCGTTTTACCACCCAAATTAGTTACTAAATAACATTTCCCATAAGTCTGTAATATGCGTTCATCATTTTGAAATGTCTGGATAATTTATTTTGATGTCAAGCGGCTTACAAATTGAAAATCGGTTTTCTGTATTGTCAAGGAGATTTCAGATTAGAATTTTT
The DNA here is from genome assembly GCA_019512145.1 of Engystomops pustulosus. NCBI lineage: Eukaryota > Metazoa > Chordata > Amphibia > Anura > Leptodactylidae > Engystomops > Engystomops pustulosus. Next base: position 130,797,343 of record CM033647.1, read on the forward strand.
TCATTATATACACATAATACAAAGTGATCCCTCAATATATTATCACGCACGGGGGGTGTGGGTGAGTCTCTTGGGGCTAAAGTTTGTGGACTCCTTGGACCACCGCAGGAGATGATGGTTCTAGTCGCAACCCAGGACCGGAATCTAAGTGAACTCCTGGTCTTCGCCAAAGCCCACCGCAAAGCGGGATGGTCTTACTGCGGCACGAAGCCACTAGGTCATTCCACGGGTGCGACTAGGCTTGCGTTGGCAGCCAAGCTAGGGAAGCAGGGTAGGCAGGACCTCGGGATGGCAGGCCTCAGGATGACCACCGGGACACAGGACCGCCACAGGAACACGGGAACTCGGAAGAACACTGGAGAATAGACACACGGAGGAATGCTGGAACACAGGAGGGCTTTCACTTCAGGAAATGACTTGAAGATCCGGCAGAGAGTGAAGGGAGGTGCCAGATTATAATGGCACGTCGGATTCAGGACGAGTCGGTGGGTCCCCCTAGCAGTGGGAGCGTGCGGCCTTGTCAGACGGGAGGATTGCGGCCTACTCGGGACCGACGTAGAGCCAGGACCCGGAGAGGAGTACCGGTGGGGGGAGCAGGGGCTCGGCGCCGCACAGCGAGATCAGATATCACCGAGACATCAGATATATAATACCATATAATTTCCCCCTCATTAATTCGTTAGCCCTAGCACATGCCCCCAGTATATATGAAACCAAACAAACTCCCCCAATATATAGGTTGCCCAAGACCGCAGTATATAGCCAAGCCCTGTACATACCCAAGCAGCCCCAGTATATAGCCAGCCAGCCCCCTAGTATATAGCCTGCCAGCCCCCAGTATATAGCCAACCCCCTGCCCCCATTATATAGCCTGCCAGCCCCATAGTATATAGCCTGTACCCAGTATATAGCCAGCCAGCCCTCAGTATATAGAAAGCCCCCTACCCCCAGTATATAGCCAGCCTCTAGTGTATAGCCAGCTAGCCCCCTTCCCTCCATTATATAACCAGCCCCCTGTATTTAACCAGCCAGCCCCAGTATATAGCCAGCCTCATAGTATATAGTCAGCCAGACCCCTAGTATATAGCCAGCCAGTCCCCTGCCCCAGCCACTGCAAAAAAAAAAACTATAATGAAATTATACTTATCACCATGCGTTCCCTGCAACTGCCTTCTTTCATGCCAGGATCCTCTCACTCTATGGGTAGATTTATCATTAGTCCTATGTACCTTCTTGGCGTATAATTGTTGCAAATTTTTGCGCAACCATTGTTTCTGCGTTTTTTAAGGGGGGGGGGGGGACTCAACTCTAAAGTCACAGAATGGTGGAAAAAATACACCACAGAGTGTGCAACACCACATTTATCAACTGAGAATTTTCAAAAGAACGCAAATTTTATCGCAAAACCACACATAGGAGGTGGTGTATGTGGGTCAAATGCTACTATTGGGTCAATCGCACCCGTTTAACCCAACGGATTACCCGTTCAGTTTTTCAGATGCAGTTTTTGGAGTCAAAAGCAGGTGTTGATCATAATAAGTTGAGCCAAATAATTAAAAGGTGCTGCTTTTTCTCGCGTTTTTAAATGCATCCAAAACGAAAGTGGGAGGGGGGTTTGACCAAAACGCATATGCGTTTGCAATGAACGCATTCGATTAATTGGAAACACATGCATTTCAGGCAAACCCCCCTCCCATTTTCATTTTGAATGCGCACATGCATTTCAGGCAAACCCCCCTCCCATTTTCATTTTGAATGCGTTTAAAAATGCGAGAAAAACGCCAGGTGGGAAGGCGCCCTGAGGAATAAATTGCTGAAGCAGCTTTAGTTAATATCATCTTCCTTTCTCTAGAAAAGAACTACAAATAAATATATTCATAGACAGGTAAAGTTTCTGGCCAACACAGCGGCTCCATACCCAGCACGTACCTTGGGGGTCTGGTATAACCTGATATCTAGCACACCAACAGAAGAGATACTGGCCTCAGTTCCAATCCCGCGACAAGCAACAAATTTCGTTGCAAATGCATCAGAAGATCTGATAAAGATGGCTGACAGATCAGCAGCTGATATCTAGCACACCAACAGAAGAGATACTGGCCTCAGTACCAATCCCGCGACAAGCAACAAATTTCGTTGCAAATGCATCAGAGGATCTGATAAAGATGGCTGACAGATCAGCAGCTTTGCGATTGCAGCTATGAGGACAATTTGGCTGAAGCTATATAGCAGTGGTGGCGAACCTATGGCACGGGTGCCAGAGGTGGCACTCAGAGCCCTTTCTGTGGGCACTCAGGCCATCACCCCAGGACAGGAGTTCACCAAACAGGACCAAACCCATCAAATGTTCCTGCTGTCCCAGGCAACTTGGAGAGAAGCTACAATGATGGTCTGAATTTGCCCTTCTTCTTTTAACTGGTTGTAGTTCGGGCACTCTGTCTCTAAAAGGTTCGCCATCACTGCTATATAGTGTTGATGCTGGATCCAAAATTAAGTTATGTGCTTTTCCCTGTGAAGGCGGCCAGTTGTTCGAAAAAGGATTAGATGACATTCTAGAGAAAGCGTCTGATAAAAAAGAAAGGTTTCCCAATGGAACCCAGGTACTTCCAGCACTGCGCTTGGGGGATTTCCGAAGAAGAGGTGGACCAGACAGATCTCAAGCGACCATAGGGTTATGGAAATGGGTTCCTCTTCAACTCTAATGTCAATAAAGGACGCACAGACCAATGACACAGGCTTCCCGTTGGGGGAAGGCTAAGGTGGTTCTACCACGCCTGGGCCAGTCTATCTTCTTCCCCATGGGTAAAGACATTGATAGAGGGAGGCTATCAGATCAAATTTGACTCTGCTCCTTCCAGAAGATTCCTGGTGGTAAAAGACCACTTGAATCAAGCAATATTGGAGTCAGAGATTCTGTCCTTAGTGAAGAAAGAAGTCTTGGTGCCTGTCCTGTCCAGTCAACAGGGAAAAGGGTACTACTCCTCTGTTTTTCTGGTGTGGAAACCAAACACGTCGTTCAGAGCCATTTTCAATTTAAAAAATGTAAAAATGTTTTAATGGAAATTCAAGATGGATACAATATGGTCTACAGTGCAGTCTTTAGAGAAGGGCCACTTTATGGTGACCCTGGACCTAAGCTACGCTCAAAAGTATCTGAGAGTTGCTCTTTACATAAAAGGGGAACTTCATCATTTCCAATTTCAAGCATTGCCTTTTGGTATTTCCTCTCCCTCAGGATATTTACAAAGGTCATGGTGAAGTATTTGCATGCCTTCATTTCAAAGGGATTCATATAATTCCATACCATGACAACTTACTTGTGTGAGAGATATAATATTTCTGGGCGCCATTTTGTTCAACCAAAAGCCATCTTGTTTTAGCCAGACAAACATCATTTTGTGTAAACTGTCTGGAAACTACTTTGTCCTCGCTATTGTTTTCCTTGTCTTTTTCTGCAGTTCCTATAGCATTTCAGTATTTCATCACCTTTTCATGACATCTGCAAGGATTTTTATGTTTCTGTGTACATGACTGCAGGCTTGAAATAAAAGCAGTGATTTTAGTACAGCAGACAAAGTCGCACATGTGGAACAACCTGGTGGTACCACAATGCAACAAGTCCAACCTGTTTTGCGGTGGGCTCTGGTGAATACCGGGAACCACTTAGACTCCGGTCCCAGGTGATGACTTACGTCATCTGCCACAGTGGTACAGAGGATCCACTACCACCGATCCTGGCAGTACAATCCGGCCATGGAGCCCACCGAGGTTTGCAACCTGTTCTGGCAGATCTTCCCACCATCGTGGCTTAGCAGACCCAGCAAGTTGCTATGCAAGGTCAGCAACTCAGACAAGTCTCCGCTATGCTACAGCAGCTATTGTCGTCCCAGCGGCAGCAGCAGCATTCGGTTCCTGTGGTACCCTCTGCTACTGCGGCCCGCATTATCTTCCGCAGAACCCAGACTGCGTCTAGATATGCCATCTAAATATGATGGGGATCCCAAGTTGTGCAGGGGCTTTATCAGCCAGTGCTCCCTGCACATTCTTCTGCTGAGACCACCCTGAACTTGTGTCAATCTGTCGGTGACTATGTGGTTCAGTTCCCTACCCTAGCTTCTGAGCTACTGGTCGCAACTTTTAAAAAGGGTTTGTCTTTTTAAGGAGATCGCAATGGTTTCGGACGCCATCTTGACTACTGTCCGCCATCTTAGATACGGCGGCCATGTTCCCTGACCATTGTCAAGTTAATGTCATGATTCAAACTTCATTTTAGGTAACCTGTTTGCTGGCCTGTCAGCTAATACCCTTTGACATTTAATGCGAAGCCAGTCTGTCCTTGATTATATTATGATTCTGGAGCCCACTTATCTTCTTCTTCTCAGCAAATTAGTATAAACGTCTGGAACAACCTCAAGTTGGAACCCGTCATCTGCCCCGCTTGGCCCCAGCCTTCCAAAGACCACCTCAGCCGTCTTCCGTGCCTGTTGCAGAGAAGCTCATGCAAGTGGAAAGAGCTCCCCAGGAACATTCAAGACAAAGACAGGAGAATCTCTGACTCTAGTGTGCCATCCCAGAGCGCTTTCTTTCATCTTGTCCAGTCAGTCCACAGCGATCAGGAAAACACCTGCACCTAGGGTACTTGGGAGAAGCGTCCCTAGGTGGAACAGGCAACCCGCTTCAAATCTCTGCCTTCCTGGACTCTGGCTCTGCAGGGAATTTCGTGGATGCTGTCTTGGTCTCCCAGCATCACTTTCCTGTGGTTCACCTAGAGAAGCTAGTGATTATCTCTTCTGTCAGTGGACAGATTCTCCATGACCTGGTCCAGTATAGTACTGAGCCCCTGTCTCTGCAAATTGGGGTGTTGCACAAGGAGAGACTGTCGTTTTATGTGCTCCCCCGCTCTTTGTCCTCAGTGCTTTCGGGCCTCCTGTGGTTGCAGCTCCGGTGCTCGACTGGCAGACTGGGGTAATCCTTAGCTTGGGACCAGAGTGCCATTCCCGCTGTCTCATGGCTCTTCAACCGGTGTCCGGAATGTCTTCTGTGGACTCTCCCAAGCAGCTGGCAGGCCTTCCCGCTGCTTATAAGGATTTTGCAGATGTCTTCTCTGAGAAGCAAGCGGAGATTCTGCCACCGCACCGCCACTATGACTGCCCCATAGACCTGTTGCCGGGGACATCTCCGTCACGAGGTCAGGTACACCCATTATTTGAGTCTGAGACCGTGGCTATGTCAGCCTACATAAAGGAGAATTTGCGGAAGGGATTCATCCGCAAGTCATCTTCTCCTGCTGGTGCTGGATTCTTCTCTGTGGCCAAGAAGGATGGTTCCTTCCGTCTGTGCATCAATTACCGCAGCCTCAATGAAGTAATGGTGAAAAAACGCTACTTTGCCTCTCATCACTGAACTTTTTGATCGCCTATGGGGTGCCAAGGTTTTCACCAAGCTGGATCTGTGAGGGGCATATAACCTCATCCGCATCCGTGAAGGCGATGAATGAAAGACGGCCTTCAATACTCGTGATGGGCATTTTGAGTATTTGGTAATGCCCTTTGGACTCTGCAATGCCCCAGCGGTGTTCCAAGAACTCGTCAACAATATCTTCAGAGACTTGCTCTACATTTGTGTCGTTGTCTACTTGGACGATATTCTGGTGGTTTCTCCTGACCTTCAGTCCATGTCCGGCAAGTTCAGGCGCCTAAGGGCCAATCACTTATATGCCAGGCTCGAGAAATGCCAATTTCATCAGAGTAGTCTTCCGTTCCTCGGATACATCATTTCTAACAAAGGACTACAGATGGATCCTGCCAAGTTGTCTGCCGTACTTGAGTGGCCTTGCCCACTGGGACTCCGTGCCATTATGAGCTTCGCTAATTATTACTGTCAGTTTATTCCACATTTCTCCTCTTTTATCTATTGTGGAGCTGACTAAGAAGAACGCCAATCCGAGACTCTGGCCTCCAGAAGCTGAAGAAGCCTTTTACCAAGCTGAAGTCTGCCTTTGCCTCTGCACCAGTTCTCATACGGCCTGATATGGAGAAACCATTCCAGTTGGAGGTTGACTCCTCATCCATTCGTGCTGGGGTCATCCTCACCCAGAAAGGGCCCAAAGGTCGGACCCTCACCTGCGGCTTCTTCTCAAAGACCTTCTCAGCTGCCGAGAGGAATTAATTCATTGGTGATCGGGTACTTCTGGCCATGAAGCTTGATTTGGAGGAATGGCGCTACCTCTGGAAGGAGCTCATCATCTGGTCTATATCTACACTGACCACAAGAATCTCCTGAATCTCCAGACTGCTCAGCGTCTCAATCCTTGCCAGGCACACTCGTCCCTCTTTTTCTCGCGATTCAACTTCATGATTCACTTTCATCCAGCCGAGAAGAACATCAAAGCTGATGCCCTCTCTCGTGCCTCTGATGTTGTTGGGGAAGAATTGGGTCCTTGTCATATCGTTCCTCCGCAATGACTGCTTGCTGTGGCTCCTGTGGACCTAAGGCAGCTCCCTCCTGGCAAGATCTATAGATGACCTGCTCTTCGGAAGAGGATACTAACTTGGCGACATTGCTCCCGTGTGGCTGGGAACCTTAAGGTGCAGAGATCTGTTTCCCTCATATCTCGTTACTACTGGTGGCCAGATCTGGTCAAGGACGTTCAAGATTTTGTGGGTTCCTGTGCTTCCTGTGCCCGTAACAAGTCATCACGCCTCAAGCCTGCAGGTCTGCTGCTCCCATTGCCGATACCAGGGTCATGCACAAAAAAAAAACAAGGGACCTATCTAGACCGGAGCTTCCCCACTTTTTTCACTATTTTCTTTATTCACATAAATTTTTTGTTTTTCAAACCATTTCTTAAGATTTATATTTCCAATCCCTTTGAACAGGTCAATTTCAAAATTAAATAATTCCTTTAAATCGATTGGCTACTTAGACCACTACTCCCCCACATACCATCTTAAAGACACCAATAAGTTTTTGAAGACTATTAAAGATTTTTCATGGCAAGATGGCACAGAGAGTGGCACAATCACAGTGTGTGTAGATGGGCGGCAGCAGTAGCAGCAGCATGAGGCCAGAGAGTGGCACAATGACAAATACTGGTGGTGGCAGCAACACGATAGGCCACAGTTTGGCACAATGACAGAGTGTTGAGGTGGTCGCAGCAGCAGGAGGTCAGAGCAAAAATCAATCCATCAACTATGTTGATTTGACACAGATTTCTTGATAACAACTTTAGCAACAAAAAAGAATTGAAATTTGGGGTATACAGATCACCCAAAACGGACAACCTGGACTTTGAGCAAAAATCACTCCATCAGCTACTGAGTACAAGCAGCTAGACACCCGAGACAGCACATGCAGTGTGAAATGACGGGATTGCAAATGGCCATCTGTTTTTATAGGGCTGTGACATCACATAAACCTGCCGGTCGCTGATTGGCTTACATGTCTGCACATGTGATCGAGGGTGTTCCTTTCTTCTTCCCAGAGTTCTCTGCCCCATGTAATGCGTTATGCTTGCAGCCATGTTATCTTGTTTTGTGTAAATGCAAGACACTGGGTCACATTTACTTATCTGGTCCTTGCGCAATCCCCGATCCAGAATGTCCGACAAGGATGAAGTCTGCCGGGATTCACTACCAGCATGCGCCCGATATTCTGCATCTGTCGCTTCCCTGATCAGGTCCGCCGGAGTTCACCTTCTACTTCCAGATGTATGTAAGTGCTTGGCTTGCGACACAATTTTAAATGTTAAATCCCGCGTGTAGTCCGAATCCATCGGATTGTTGTGCGTGCGACACAATTCCTGGTGCGATCCCCGAAAATGTCGGGAAACCCCATGGAAATGCGGCCACGGGACCTTAGTAAATAAGCCCCACTGGGTGCTAATTGCTGATCGCATGCATTTGCACAGAACATGCAATGGGATGCGGGCCGCCCCAGTGCCCTTTGATTCCGTTACAAAACGGAATCAAAACGCTAATGGGTGGCATCACCCTAAAAGGGAAATCTAATTACCGGTCTGGACAGCACAGTGCATGCCCTCTTATCAGCGACTTATGTGCCTCCCACAAAACCACCTTGAAGGAAGCAGTGCATTTTCCATGAAGTTGGGGAATGAACAAAGTATAGGAATGTCTCCCTGGAAGCGCTTGTTTAGCTTAGCTTAGTGAATGACTACAAGTAATAAAAAAGCGTGGATGTTACCACCTGACTTAGGCCAGGGGCACACGTGGCGTTTGAACCCGTTTTTGGGCCGTCTTTAAGCAGCCCGTTTAAAAGCCCGTTTTTGACAGGTTTTACCAATTATCTCAATTAAAACTTGTCAAAAACGGAACTGTTTTTGGACCGTTTTTTAACAAACTGTTTAAAAACGGCCCAAAAACAGGTTCAAAACGCAACGTGTGTCACCGGCCTAAGGGTGAAGACACACATGGTGTTTTTAGGCCGTTTTTGGGCCGTTTTTAGTTAGTGCGTTTTCAGATCGTTAAAAACGCATGCGTTAAAACCAAGGCGTTTTTGAAAAACGCTCCGTTTTTTGAAACGCATTTTTTTTGACGGTTTTCAGCAATTATCTTAATTCAAACTGGTCAAAAACGCATGCGTTTTTAACGATCTGAAAACGCACTAACTAAAAACGGCCTAAAAACGCAATGTGTGTCTTCACCCTAAGGGAGTAACTAGACCGTTTAATGGCAGTTTCACACCCAGTTAAGTTAACTAGCACCATGCAGTGTCCTGTGTCAAGGAACCGACACATGGTTAGGGACAGGATTCCTTGCATCATACAAGCACTAAACAGAAGCGCCAACAATGTTACGACACATAACCTGTTTGAAAGGTAAAGAGGAAAGGTTATGTCAAATCTTTGAAACCTGGGGAAGTTATATCTGTTTTTCGGCTTTTGCCCAACTACCTAGTATTTAGAGAGGCAAGAAGTGTGGATCAACTTGGTGTGGTGGAAACTCAGTAGCCATGGAGAATTCTAGTATAAAGTATGGCTGCAGACTAATTTAATGACAAGCTGCAACCTGTCTTCATTTGCAGGAGTAAAAAGGAGAGCTCACCAAAGCCTGCTTGCTCAAGGCTATGATCATTGGCAGATACAAGAATAGCTATATATGCTCCCAAATTAAGCACTTGTTAGTGTTTCAGATTTCAGGCAGAAGGATTGCTTATGTAAGGTTCCATGGTGTAATGGTTAGCACTCTGGACTTTGAATCCAGCGATCCGAGTTCAAATCTCGGTGGGACCTAATTTTTTTTTTTTTTTTTTTTTTTAAATCTTTAAATTATAATTCTGAGGTGCCACAGATGCCACTGTAAATAAAATGAAATTTGATCTGTTTAATAAAATAGAAATTACTTTGTGTTGATTCCTTTAGCATTTATTTTAAAACTATATACAATTAGAATTAATCTCATTCATGAAGGTTTAAATTGTAAATAAAAATATACAGTTTATATATAATTTAATCCAGATGTTGTTACAACATAATCCCACTGGGCATATAAACTATCTGAGTTTATGATGACAATTTAACAAATATCATGAGAAATATAAATACATTGAAAAAAAAATATTTTGCCTCCCCGTCGGGGAATCGAACCCCGGTCTCCCGCGTGACAGGCGGGGATACTTACCACTATACTAACGAGGATTGGCATATCACTGCTGCAGAACACACAAGCAATAGAAAAATAAGAACACCAGCAGTTGTATCAGTCTCTATTCTGATAGGTTAAGGAGGAGCTTATGTGTCAGGATGGCCGAGCGGTCTAAGGCGCTGCGTTCAGGTCGCAGTCTCCTCTGGAGGCGTGGGTTCGAATCCCACTTCTGACAAATCTCTTTTGATTTTCTAATTTGTGAATCTTTTCATCCATACTTAACCCCTTAGTGACACAAATAGCAAAGGCTCTAGTGACCAGGGTATTTGTAGCGACTTTTCGTACTTCTTTTTTTGTGTGCTACCTTTTGCGTGATGTTTTTTTCAGGACACATAGACCTAGTGAAAATGTAAAAAAACCTTTAAAGTTTACTTTTTTGTTTTATTTGTGGTTAAAAGTGAATAAAAGACTTTTTTAAAAAATTTATAGTACATGTTTTTTTTTTTAATTTTTCAAATTATCCCAAAATAAACATTATTAATGAATTCACTATTTTGTCTCGGTCATTTATAAATATATATATATATATACACACGTCCCCCATGAGGTCATAATAGAACCCGGGGGGGACATTTTCACAGTTTGTTTGTTTTTTTAATTCCATTTTTTTTTTTCTTACAAGTTTTCCCCTGTCAGGGTGATGTCACACGTTTTCAGTCCGTTAAAAAAAGCACACGTTTTTCCTGATTATCTTAATAGACAAAAAGGTTCTAAGCAGCCAAAACCATTGTAAATGGTCAAAAACTGCCAAAAAAATGCATGCTCTAAAACGAACCAAAAAGACACATTGGGACTAATTTCCTAAGGGTCCACGGACCGCATTTTCGTAGGGTTTCCCGCCGATTTCCGTGTAGCGACGGATTTAATAGGGGTTTTTGCCGCACGCAATCGAATTTTGGCACATCGGCGCCGGCTTTCACGCAACAGAAATTGGGGGCTGGGCCGTTGGACGAACCGACGGATTTGGACAATGCATGGGATTTAACATCCCAAATTGTGTCGCAAGACATGCACTCACATACACCGGGAAGAAGAAGGTGAACTCCGGCGGACCTCAGCGGGGAAGCAACACATGGAGGATCTGGGGCACACAATGTTGGTGAATCGAGCCGGACTTCTTCTTCGCTGGACCGTCCGGATCAGGGATCGCGACAGGACCGGGTAACTAAATGTGCCCCATTGTGTGAATGCGCCCTGAGTCCATAGAGCCGCCGGCTCTTCTCCTCTATGTATCGCACTGCTTCAGTGAGATGCAGTGATGGGTCTCCCAGTTCTGCTCCCACGGCTAGTATGGGAGCAGTAGAAACTACTTGTCACAGATGAGTTAAATGCTACGATTAAGGCTGGATTCACACTACCGTTGCCTGCCATACGGGGAGAGGAGGAGGGGGAAAGCGCTGCTCACCCAGCCCCTCTCCATAGGGATGTATGGCGCACGGCGCCGTATGCCGTGAAAAGATAGGACATGTCTTATTTTTTCACGGGGTACGGACTGGTGCGGCACCGTACCGCTCCCGTAGGGCACCGTGCGCCCATTGCTGTCTATGGGGGACGTATATATCGCCCATATATACGTCGGCCGTATATACGTGCCCCATGCGGCAGTGTGAATAAGGCCTAAGTTCTTGAACCATGCACTGCACTGTTTGCACAATTAACAAAAATTATTGGAGAGCTTCAGTGCTTTTATTATACATCTTCTGGGAACTGCATTAATGTAACATTAAATCTAATAGTTAAATGTTGATTATATTAGCGGAAACATCAAACAAATAACAAGTAATTAATTTGTTAACAGTAAAGTAAAAAAAAAACAAAAAAAAAAGATGTGTCAGAAGTGGGATTTGAACCCACGCCTCCATTCGGAGACCAGAACACCCAGCTGGGGAAGACTATTCGTCTTGAGTCTGGCGCCTTAGACCGCTCGGCCATCCTGACACCTGATGTCACTAGAGAGCAGAACAAGCAATGAGCTCTACACAGGGCTGTACTAGGAGTACACGGCTTTCTCATTTGTATGTCACGAGTATCGGCATACAATCAAAATCTCCCCCTATGTTTGTGCAAAAGAATTGCAACCTTTTCAGCGACGTACATTACTTTTGGAAAAGGAACAAGCACAAAATACACTTGTTTTCTGTGTGTATTTCATGTGAGCTGTATTTCACGGTGCTGCCCTGCGATCTGACCGGTGAGTGGTCCGGTCGGTCGGTTGGTTCTGTGGCTGCCATAGCAAGATCTGCAGACTGAGATTGCTCAACATTTTGCTACTTTTTCAGACGCTTCCACATTTGGACTTTTAAGATAAATCAGGAGCAGCAATGTAAAACATTGCCATGGCGAACTTTGCATAAAAGTCAAAAATTCTTGTCCAATAAGGAAAGAAAAAAAAGAATAGAAAAAAAATTAACAGTTTGATAACTGGTGCTCATTCCAGGACGCACAGGGCAGATCCCCTCCCAGTTGTATTTTCCAATGCAGTCAAAACACATAAAAAATGCAACGTGTGAATGCAGCCTCAAAAGTGACATGGCCGCCTGAAAAGATTTTATCAAAAATGTTCCCTCCAAATGTGAGCACACAAAGCAGCTAATATATATAAAATTAAACTTTGCTCTCCTCCTCCGGTGCCCGATGTGCCGCACTACAAACGCTCACCCGTCTCCTGTCCCAGCGCCTCATACAGCCCTTCTGCTTATTTTTTCTAATAGTCGGACAACCCCTTTAAGGGATCAATATCTCACAAAACACCCGTATGTTGTGGGCAAAAATCATGCGTTTGCTGCATGCAATCTTTCTCCCCTTCCTACTTGTCATGTACCCACCTGGTGAATCCTTGTCACACGTTCAGTTTTTCCGATGCAGTTTTTGATGCCCAACCAAGGAATGGAGTAAAAGTAGGAGGAGGAGCAGCACCTTTAAATTATGTGTCTCCGACATAATGATCCACACCTGCTTTTGGCTTCAAAAACTGCATCTGAAAAACTGAACGTGTGCCATCACCCTAGGCCGGCGCCACACAGGGCACTTTGTCTGAGCTTGCAAACGCAAACGCAGACAAAGTCGCGCCCACCGGGGCGGGCCTCGGCCCCATCGCATCGGCGTTTCTATGGAAACGCCTGCGATCGGGAACGAGCCGCCGGTGTTTTGCGGCAAAAGTGCGTTTTCAGATCGTAAAAAACGCATGCGTTAAAAAAAACCGTTTTTCATTGCGCAATTTCGGAAAAACTGACAAAAACGCATGCGTTTTCAAAAAACGCATGCATTTTTAAAAACTGATGCGTTTTTTAACGCATGCGTTTTTAACGATCTGAAAACGCACTTAGTAAAAACGGCCCAAAAACGCCATGTGTGTCTTCACCCTAAGGGTGAAGACACACATGGCGTTTTTAGACCGTTTTTGGGCCGTTTTTAGTTTTTAGTGCGTTTTCACATAGTTAAAAATGCATGCGTTTTTTTAAAAGCATGCGTTTTTGACCAGTTTGGATTAAGATAATTGGTCAAACTTGTCAAAAACGTATGCGTTTTCAAAAAACGCATGCGTTTTTAACGATCTGAAAACGCACTAAAAACGGCCTAAAAACGCCAAGTGTGTCTTCACCCTAAAGGAGTGTGAAGAAGACACAGTACACACCTGCACATGCTCCTGTTTTGTCATCTCATTGGTTGGCTGCCGCTCCAGCTGTGTAAATGGAAGGTTGTCTGGTCCAAATCAAAACAAGGACTGATGGATACTCTATGGGTTCGGAACATTCCACAGATGGAACACTGCATGTGTCACAAGGTCCTCAGCAGACAGAGGTGACCTCATAAGGGGCCCAATCTGCTGGGCAGACATTACATAAATCGGATCATCCCAGGTGGACATCCGCATGTCCACTTCATCAGCTTAAGGGGCCCTGTGGACATCCGCATGTCCACTTCATCAGCTTAAGGGGCCCTTGGACAGGTTGATTTTTTCCCCCGGAGACTTATTGAAGGTGTTTGCCCCTAATAAGAAAGGTTACTGGGGGGAAGTATGGTACCCTAATAAGGTCACCCATATTGTACCAGCCCCTTCTGCTCAGAGGAGTAACAATCACATGATTGTCGGTTTCTTTCTAGACTTCCTGTGATGTCCTGTCCTGTGATGTCCCGTGTCTCGTGAACTTCCAGTGGATCAGGTGGCTGCGCACAAGTAATGGTCGTGCATACAGTAATGAGCGCTCAGCCCTCTGATCTGCCAGAAGTCTACAATGCCATGGAACATCGCAGGAGTCCTGCTGCAAGGTCTTGTGTCTGCTGCTACAGACAGAAAAAAATATTTACCGTATTTTCCGGGCCATTAGGCGCACCGGAATATAAGGCGCATTAGTCCGATGCGCCTTATATATGTAATGCACACAATCGATTTTTGCAAAAGCTGCGCCAGCTTCCATTCGACACAAATTGGCGGGCGTGGCCATCGGACGATGGAATTGAAAAGAAAAATTATGCTTCACCATATCTGACTTTCAAAATGTCTAGTGACATGATATAGTAGCCAAACCACAAAGAATTTGACAAAAGAATAGTCAGCCATCTGTAGCCAGCACTATTTTGGTGTCAGTCTCATCGTTATAGGGAACCGGTTTGGCTAGGTTAGAGGCCATAGAGGTAGGTCAGAAAGCGATACATTATAGTCAGACATTGATGTAGAGGAAGCTGCCTTATTTCAGAGGCAAGAGATATGGCAAAATATATTTACCGTATTTTCCGGGCCATTAGGCGCACCGGAATATAAGGCGCATTAGTCCGATGCGCCTTATATATGTAATAATTCCATTTATAAGGCGCATCGGACTATAAGGCGCGGGGTCTGGGGGCGTGTTGGAGGTCCGGGGGCGGAGCGGAGACGCGATGGGACGCGACGGGACGCGACGCGGAGAAGAGACGCGACGCGACCCGAAGACGAGAAGCGGCGACGCGGGGAAGGTGAGGGGGAGGTGGAGGAGGGCAGCGGACCATACTTACATAGGTCCCCAGCTCCGTGAAAAGTCTCAAAAATTAAAATTGCTAAACAAAAGTTTGATACATGAGCCCCATATGACTTGTTAATGGTTGTAACAAGGGCCAGAGATCTGAGCTCCGATGTCCTTGGTCTTGCACTTGGCTTTGGCTCTTACTCAAGAATTATGAGTTATAGCATCAGATAAACAGCAAAACTCCCAACAGAGCCAAGATCTCCCGTGAGTCTGACCAGCTCCAAGTGTGACCGGCTCAGTCTATCCCAGTCACTGGAGTGAGACATAGGTTATGCCATGAAGAGGACAACAGCACTAGAAGATCAGGGGTCCACACCTGCCATATATAATATAACAGTCTATGTATGTGACTCCAGGGTCTGGGTGCAAGTGCTTCCTCTCTCCCTCCTATACTCCTGAGATACTACATGGCCTATTGATGCCACCCTACAGACTGCAGCCAGTGTCAGGTATTGTCCCTGGAGAGGATAGTACTATGATACTAGGGGCGCACCTGCCATATAGCAAGTTGAGAATCTCGGCTCAGGCGGCGCACCTCCTGCTGGACGAGGGGGCGGTACCATGCTCCAAGCCCTAACCCCCCCCCCTCCCATCAAGCTCCCGTCGGCCAGCATCAAGCTGCCACCCCGCCAGCTGGCACCGATCTCCCGCCAGCATCAAGCTCCCGCCCCCACCGCCCGGCATCAAGCTCCCGCCCCCACCGCCCGGCATCAAGCCCCCTCCCGCTTACTCTCCCCTTCCGCTCCCGGCTTCAACACCCCCCCTCCATTCCCAAGTTCAACCCTGTATGATACTATGTGTAATCAGACCTTTGTGTATCTTGTTAGTAGCAGCAGGGCTGTAAAATGTTGATTGTATTCCTTGGATTGTAGCAATTAGGCTCATTTCACACTACCGTTCCTTCCCTCTGTTTCTTAAATCCGTTAAAAAAGTAAAGAGCGGAGGTTTAACGTATCACTTAAAATTCCCATTGACATCCATGTAAATTAAATGTCATCCGTTATGTTCCGTTTAGGGAGGGATCCTTTATCCATGCGGTTTTTGGATGGAAAAAATGGCAGAGACACAATTCTATCAGAGTTTGCACTAAAAAACTGTCAGCACCACATTAATAAAGGGTTTTAGACAGTTTTCTGGCACTCCTACGGCTAGCACGAGAACGGGGGCGTGGCCTCGCCCCAAAAAGTTCTGTACACCAAAAACACTCCTGACCCGACCGATTTGTGTCCTAATTTTCTGGAGTAAGGTAAGTTGACTAAATAGGAGGTGCAGAGTACGAGTAGACAGTCTCATACTAGGACATTTTATCACCCAGCACCAGACACTTCTATGAATCTGGCGCAGAATTAGGCCGTTTATAACACGACACTAGCGCACAGGGGGCGGTCCTCGGCCGCAACGCACATGCGTTTCCAGGGCTTATCAATCGCATGTGTTTCCCTGTTAACACATGTGCGTTCGGGTCGAGGACCTCCCCCTGTGCGCTAGCGTCGCGTTATGAACGGCCGCCTAGTGGATAGTGTGACCGCAAAACACCGGCGGCTCGTTCCCGATTGCAGGCGTTTCCATAGAAACGCCGATGCAATCGGGCTGAGGCCCGCCCCGGTGGGCGCGACTTTGTCTGCATTTGCGTTTGCAAGCGCAGACGAAGCGCTACGTGTGGCGCCGGCCTAAGGGTGATGCCACACATGGCGTTTGGAAACCGTTTTTGGTCAGTTTTTAAGCAATCCGTTAAAAAAAGCCTGTATTTTTGACAGGTTTTCCAAATTTGCGCAATTAAAAACGGACAAAACCGGATGCGTTTACAAAAATTGCATGCATTTTTAACCAGTTCGCGACCGGCCGCCGTGTATTCACGGCGGCGGTCGGGTCGCGCTGCATGGAGAGGGCTCACGGGCTGAGCCCTCTCCATAGCCAGTAAGTCTTTGCTGCATATTGCTAGCACCGATCGTGGGTGTTTTCACAGCGATGGCTGCCGGCAGCCTCAAAAAGATAGCGGCGCATGGACACCACCATCTTACCTGGGATCGCTGCTCCCCGTGACGTCATCGGGGGGCAGCGATCCGTCTCCATGGTAGCCTCTCACCTATCACCTCTCCTCCGCTTTTGTAATGCGTTTCAGGGCGCATTCACACGATGCATTGTGCATTGCGTTTTTGACGCATTCCACTGGCTTTGCTTTGACTACATTGCGTTTTAGCAGATGCAATGTAACCTTATCATGTGATCAAGGCTGAAGCCGGTGGAATGCGTCAAAAACGTGACGCACACACCGCAACGCATCGTGTGAATGCGCCGTCAGACGCAGGCCAAAACGCAACATGTGAACGCGCCCTGTGTCATGTTTATGTAAACACATTGTTAACACTATGTAAACGCAATACAAACACTATGGGGGGGGGGGGATTTACTCATTCTGGCGCAAGCACGTCTGTCGGCATCAGAGATCAGTCTCGGGAAAGCACAGCCCAATGTTTTAAAGTGGCGCACGGCTGTAAGGCCGCGATCACACATACCGCTAGACGTCCGTTTATAACGCGATGCTAGCGCACAGGGGGAGGTCCTCGGCCCGAACGCACATGCGTTTCCAGAGAAAAGCATGCGATCGACTTAACCATGACGGACGCCTAGAGGTACGTGTGACCACGGCCTAAGTAAATAACGGGTAGACGGTAATAATCATTTGTGCACCATAAACATGCCAACATCAATGAGATGTGCGCCAAAATCTTACATGGACTGTATTGTGCGTCAAAAATTGCACCTAAAAATGTCAAGAAAATACACATGGGGTTTTGAATCGTTTTTGGTCAGTTTTAAGGGTGCGTTTTGACCTGCGTTTTCATTGCGTTTGAAACGCAAATTCAACAGCTGAGGAGGGGTGATTTGCCTAATTACATCACTCTTAACATTTCCGTTTACAAAACGCAATGAAAACGCAGGACAAAAGCAATGTGTGAACGCACCCTTAGGGCACGTTGCGTTTTGACCTGCGTTTTCATTGCGTTTGAAACGCACATACAACAGCTGAGGAGGGGTGATTTGCCTAATTACATCACCTTTAACATTTCGGTTTACAAAACGCATCGCAAACGCGATGTTAACGCATGCGTTAACAACGCGTTAACGAGTGCGTTTACAAACGTAAACGGTAATGTAATTAGGCAAATCACCTCTCATCAGCTGTTGTATATGCGTTTCAAACGCAATGAAAACGCAACCAAGACGCAACGTGTGAACGCGCCCTTAGGCTGCGTTTCCAGGGAAACGCATGCGATTGTTAAGCCGATCACATGCGTTTCTCTGGAAATGCATGTGCTTTCGGGCCGCGGACCTCCCCCTGTGCGCTAACGTCGCGTTATGAACGGACGCCTAGGAGCGTGTTCACACATTCCGCTGTCGTCGCTTTCATAACGCGACGCTAGCGCACAGTGGACGGGGCTCGGGCCGATCGCATATGCGTTTCCCGGGAAACTCATGCGATTAATAACCCTGGAAACGCATATGCGATCGCCCCAAACTCCGCCCCTATGTGAACGCGCCCTAACGGTACGTGTGACCGTGGCCTCATGTGTCAATACGGCCCATGGATTTGCAAGGAAAAATTGCCGAAGTTCATGGTTTGCAGGGGGTCTGCGTGCACTAATCCGCCCCCCTATTAGGAGTAGTAGGTGTGTGACCGGGGGTCTCATCAGTGATTGCACCTGTGCGACCTCCACCCCACATATATATATCACCTGGCGGGGGCTGCCTCCTGCATCACACAGTCTGGCCCTGAGTAAGTATGAATGTGGTTGTGGTGTGTAACACAGGAGATTCTTATATGAAGAGCTTCACATGGCAGGAGTCCTCATCCAGCTTTCCCAGACCCCTGACAGGTAAGTCAGGAAATTTATAGAACGTAGCGACTGCAAATTCCACATGTTCTGTGAAGACTATGGTAAAGCTGGATACAGAGGCCTCTATAAAAGCAGCCACCCAGCTTTTCTGAAATAAATATTAGTCATTTACACCTAAGGAACCAACATATAAACGCTTTGTGTTTTCTGAGAGAAACTCTCTAATCCTTGTGCTGCTGCCACTTCCAGCCCGGACTTCCCTGGAATCTCCTTACTGCTGTCATTCACAGGACATCCATTGAGCTTCACCAAAATGGCGCTGATTTTACAGACAAGCCGGTAACCGTTCACTATTGCTCTAGTAACCAGTGTGACCAATCAAACCGCACGTTTCCTTGACGTCTACAAAGACTCGCGCTGGCATTGGTGGGTTTTCTAGCTTGACGATTGGCCTGTAGAGTGAAGGTGGGCGGAGCTGGAAGCGGCTGGGAAGTATTTTGCAGGGTTACAATGTAACCTCTCGGCTTCCGGTGCACTCAGTGCTCTCTGTGTGGGGTGAGCGCCGGCTACAGGTTAGTGTCACGACTACGGAGCTGCACCCCTGTATTGTGGGGCACCTGAGGGCGTCCCCTGGGCTCTGCACCCTGTACTGCGCCCCTGCACCAGGCCCAGGTCACCTCCAGGACAGAGGAGGCTGCACCCGGAGTCCTGGGAAGTTCCTGCAACTCCTGAAGGTCATAAACTTCCCCTGAGATCCCGGAGTGTGGCCCCTGCGCCCTCACACTGCAGGGCAGGGGGCCAATACTCCTGCTCTGCTCCTGTGCAGGCAGTATACTAAGGGGTTAATATCTACTAACAATTTTTATGGGGTGTTACACTTTTGCAAGACTTCAGGGCAGTATCTTCTGTATAGGAGGCCCGGCCACTGCATTGTCTTCATGTATTGGGGTGGAAGGGGTTAATTAACCCCTCTGGTTATGTGGCAGGTTTGAGGATTAATAAGGGTTAAAACTTGTGTAGTAACTTGTAGCTACTATATAGTGCAAGGAGCCGCAGGGCTGTACCTGCTCAGGTGCTTGTGTTGTGTGAATACTCTGGAGGGTTAGAACTTGTGTATTGGAACATTATGGATACATTTGCCTGTTGCAGACAGGACCATTCCGTCCTCTGAAGGTCATGAACCTCTGGACATGCAACAACTGTGTCCTCATGTTTATATTATACATGGAGTAATGAAGAGTAAGATGGGGTTAAGTCTAATCTATGTGACGATATGTAATTTATACAGTCGGATGATAAAATGAGGTGATGTCTGTTTTATGGAAACTAAATATGCTTTGTCGTTTAGATAAAATATCTCTGTAAAATTTTCAGTAACTTTGCAGCTCCAGTATAGAACAAGTTCTCACTCACTATTCTGGTGCAGTCACTGTGTACATACATGACATTACTTATCCTATACTGATCCTGAGTTACATCCTGTATTATACCCCAGAGCTGCACTCACTATTCTGCTGCTGGTGCAGTCACTGTGTACATACATGACATTACTTATCCTGTACTGATCCTGAGTTACATCCTGTATTATACTCCAGAGCTGCACATTGACTTCAATGGGGTTCGTTATTCGAGACGAGCACTCGAGCATCGGGAAAAGTTCGTCTCGAATAACGAGTACCCGAGCATTTTAGTGTTCGCTCATCTCTAATTATACCTTTATGCCCATCTCCCGCCCACGCCCAACCAATGACATCACGCTAATCTAGTCTTGTCTTAATACCCACAACCCCCCTCCCCCCTCACAAATCTCTCTCCCTCCCCCATACCTTACCTCCTGCCACTGGATGTGTACTAAGTTACCCTAGTAACCTTTTCTCTTCCGGTGAAAAAAACAACTTCAGCCATATAAACCATAATTTCATAAAAGTCTGTTTTGATTTGGGACACATTTTTCTATTTAAAAACCTTTGGCAAAAATTGACTTGTTGGTTATTTGTTTCCAAAAAGCAAGTAAGGGTGGATCCGGGGAGGTCCATTTTTTTAATAATACAAAATCTGGCAAGGAACATAAGCTTTTTTAGCTACATATTTCCCTTTACCCAAATTTCTGCCACCATGCATACGATTTATATGTCTTTTGGGATGTATTTTGACTGATGCATTGCAGTGCATGTTAAAATTGTGTGATTGTGGCCTGAATCTTAATCCTATTTGAAGTACCAGGTTCTTTACCTACCGTAGTAGAGGGGGAATAGGGAAGGGGTTTTTCAGCCATCTGCATTCACTTCTGTGAGATCCTGTGTGCACATAGGAGGTCTCCACTGTCCACTTAGAGCTCTCTATAGACTACAACTAGCAAGTAATGACTAACAATGTGATAACTGACACAAGATATTTTCTGCATTATACACATAATCTGTGTCTATATGAACATGTTTTCTGACTAACCCCATTAGAATATTATTACAGTCAACCCCTCTAATATGTGCTGGACACTCTCATATTTGCTGGATTAACCCCTTAACGACTTGGCCTTTTTTAGTTTTTTCACTTCCATTTTTCACTCACCAACTTCAAAAATCTAGAACTTTTTTATTTTTCCACATAAAGAGCTGTGTTATGGCTTATTTTCTGCGTAACAAATTGCACTTCATAGTGACGGTATTTAATATTCTATGGCGTGTACTGGGAAGCGGGAAAAAAATTCCAAATACAGTGAAAATGGTGAAAAACCACATTTGTGACGTTTTCTTGTGGGCTTGGATTTTACAGCTTTCACTCTGCGTCCCAAATGACATGTCTACTTTATTCTTTGGGTTGGTATGATCATGTGGATACCAAATTTGTATAGGTTTTATAATGTTTTCATACATTTAAAAAAATTAAAACCTCCTGTACAAAATATATTTTTTTTATTTTGCCATCTTCTGGGGCCAATAACTTTTTCATACTTTGGTGTACGGAGCTGTGGGTGGTGTCATTTTTTGCGAATTTTAATGGCGTTTTCATTATTATAATTTTTGGGGACTGTTCGACCTTTTGATCACTTTTTATAAATTTTTTAATATTTTTCAAAATGGCAAAAAAATGCCATTTTCGACTTTGGACGCTATTTTCCGTTACGGGGTTAAACGTAGTGAAAAAACATTATCATATTTTGATAGATCGGGCATTTTCGGACGCGGCGATACCTAATGTGTTTATGATTTTTACTGTTTATTTATTTTTATATCAGTTCTAGGGAAAGGGGGGTGATTTGAATTTTTAGGTTTTTTTATTATAATTTTTTTTTTTTAAACTTTTTTTTATTTTTACTTTTACTATTTTTCAGACTCCCTAGGGTACTCCAACCCTAGGTAGTCTGATCGATCCTATCATATACTGCCATACTACAGTATGGCAGTATATGTGGATTTTACTCCCCATGCATTACAATGTGCAATTAGCACATTGTAATGCATGGGTTAAAACGAAGTAGCCTCGGGTATTCGGAACACCCGAGGTTACCATGGCGACGGATCGCCGCTCCCCGTGACGTCATCGGGGAGCAGCAATCCACGACAAGATGGCGGCGCCCATGCGGCGCCATCTCTTTGAAGCCGCCGGCAGCATTGTCGGTGGCGATCGAGGTGAAAACACCCGCGATCGGGTGTTACCGGTAAGCCTTTGCTGCAATATGCAGCAAAGACTTACCGGCTATGGAGAGGGCTCGGCCCGCGAGCCCTCTCCATGCACCGGGGCCCGGTACGGCGCGCGTCGGGAAGGGGTTAAAGAGAACCTTTTACCGGATTGTATCCCACAAAACTACTAGTCCCCTCGGGTAGAGTATGAAATCTCACACATTTACCTATAAAAAATCTCTCCCAAAGTCAGACAAATATGACTCTTCTCACCACATTTTCAGATGAGATGAGTCATGTTTAGTGCTCATAGGATAGTGTCACTTCTGAAGCCCCGATCATCTGTTTCCCTAAGTTGATCTGAGAAAGTTACCTAAGATGATGCCCCCTGTTGGATGATAGGTGGCTGCATTTTGGTGGCTGTATTGCCCTCCCTTCCGCTTTCTTTACACACACTGCTTTTCCCTGCCCGTTCTGAAATCATTCAGATCCGGCCACCCTCAGAAGAATATTATGTAATGATTTCATGTAGTGATGGGAATTCCAGCTCTTCTTAGTGAGCTGGCTCATTAGGCTCCGCTCACTAAGAAGAGCCGGCTCTTCTGGCTCCTGTACGGCTCCCTATTAAATATATAATAGGGAGCCGCAGGGCATTAAGTCACTGGACACCACTCCCCTTTTAACCCAATTGTATCAGGTTAAAGAAGGGCGTGATGAGACGGATATGGGCGGAGTTAAGGGAGTCATCGGCTCACTGAGGAGAGCCGGCTCCCGTCGTTCGTGAACGACGACACATCACTAAATGTCGTGATCACATGACCTGCAGGAGAAGACAGTGTACAGGGGGCTAACTGAGTAAAGGGGGAGGGGGGAGAACATGGATGGTAACTGAATTAGGAAGGGGGAGAACATGTGGAGGTTACGGAGTGAAAGGGAGAGAACATGGGGGGTAACTGGATGAGGAGGTGGGAGACATGAGAGGGCTAACTGGGTGAAGGGGGGAGAACTTGGGGGTAACTGAGTGAGGAGTGGGATAAGAGATGAAGGCGAGGGTAAATGTATGAGGAGGGGGGGGGGCACAAAGATATGTTATGGGACATAACCAACCCAGAGTATAAAAGAGAGGTGTCATCTGGGCCGCACAGTGATAGCTGTAAAAACAAAACACATGAGAAAATGGAGCAAATGCATTTTTTGTGATTTTGTGAATAAACAGATAAGAAGCCGCATACAGCTCTACAGTAGGAGAAATAAAAAAGTTAAAGGGCTGCGCGTTAAAGGGGTTGTCCAGTCATAAAAAGTTCTCCCCAATCCACAGGATAAAGAGTAACTTGCTGATCGGTTGGGACCCCCACAAATCGCAGGAACTCGTTGAACCCCAATGAGTGGAGGGGCAGCTTAGACATCCATACTGACTCTCCATTCATTGTCTATGGCAATGGAGATAGCAGAATACAGGGCTCTTTTATCTCTGCCATAGAGATGAGGAACGCAGTAGGTGCAACTGGCTTCTCTGTCAATTTGCGATACAATGGACCCCTGTCAGTGATCCGTGGGTACCCCAATTGATCATTGCCACTAAGCATAGTATATAACTATCTGACCAAGTGGTGGGGGAGACATCTTTCTATAATTCGCCTCAGGCAGCGGAGAGGCTAGGTTCACCCCTGTCTAAAAGGTGTCATTCTTATCTTAAAAATTACACAATAAACATGTTTCTAGGTGGTATAGAAACAAACATAATGGGGCTTATTTACTAAGGGTCCCTTGGCCGCATTTTCGGTGGGTTTCCCGACTTCTCAGGGATCGCGTCAAGGATTGTGTCGCACACGATCGGATTTTGGGTTTCATGCGACAGAAATCAGGGGGCGGACCATCGGACGATCTGACAGATTCGCACTAAGCGCAGGATTTAACATTTAAATTTGTGTCGCATTCAAGGCACTTACATGCACCGGGAGGAAGATGAAGAACTCCGGCGGACCTGATCGGGGAAGCGACACATGTAGGATATCGGGTACACAATCTTCTTGAATCGTGGCAGATGTGCATTCCGGTGGACATTCTGGATCAGGGATCGCATAGGACCGGGTAAGTAAATATGCCCCATTGGCTTCTGAAGTGCCATCACAACTTGCAACGATACAACTTAACTCATCTCATGTGAAAATGGATGAGAAGAGTCATATTTGCTGGACTTTAAAAAAAAAGTGAGATTTCATACCTGACCTTAGGGGACAAGTAGGTCAATGGGGTAAACCTGGTGACAGAGTCCCATTAATTCACATCCTGAAATGCAAATGCTGAAATTATATTAACTGCATGCTCCATCAGATACTGCACTATGTAACATGCGGGATATTACAGAGCAATCCAGGGGTTAAATCTGTAAATGTAATGAAATGGCTACGCGTGCATCCTCTGCCCAAGCAGCTTCTATATTAAATAACACAATTTATTATAATACATTGAACAACAATTCATCATTCCAGGGCAAATTCAACATAGTCCAGGACCATCTGCTCCGTCCTTCAGGAACAAGGACCTCTAATGAAATAGAAGACTAATAAATGCTTATTGAATAAAATGATAATACTTACCTCTGCAGAAAGAAAACTTTGATTCATTGCTGCGCGATCAGCGCCACACCGTTATATGGTGAATAAGCCAAAAGAAGAGAAATAACAAAATAGAAAACTAATTAAGTATATGGCTATAGTAGCAGCCTGTGACAAGCTTGAGGAGCGAAACCCAAATTACTGCCAGATATGACAGGGGCTCGTCTGCAGCTAAGGGCGATGTTAAACACATCATGCGAGAAGGTGATAGATTCTGGAAACTCTGTCACCGGGTCTAAGAGGGGCTGAAAATGGCATCTGGCCTAGACAGAGGAAGCAAACAGAGTATGACTTACAGAATGAGCCTATGCAAGGAGGTAACTAAACCTTAAAGAGAACCCGTCATGCAAAATAACCCCCCTAATCTACAACAGCTCCAGGCAGCCATGTTATAGCAGAACATGTCAGGTACTTGTGTAGCTGATGTCTGTGTCTCTGTGTATTAGGAGGATGCAGCATGTCAGCAGATGCAGCACACACACTAGCAATGCTTTACTATACATTACACACAGACATGAGCAGGGGGAGGAGAGGGGAGGGGGAACAGGGGTGACATCACTACCTCTGACCATGTGACTAGCCTCATTTACATAATAAAGAATAGATGATTTTGCAATGATAAATGTATGAATTGACTAGATAATGGCTGTGATGGGATCCCTGTGAGCTGCTCCAACAGGTAGTAGTGACAGGACTAGTGACAGAGACCTGATGACAGGTGTCCGTTAACTATTGCTTTTATTACAGAAATGAATAGAGCAGGTGAGTAATGAACACCGAGTAATGAAGCGAGTAATTCTGTAGAATCACACACTGGGATTCTGCATCCTCCGATCAGAACACTCTCAGCTACACACAGAGATCACTGTCACATGACCTCCCGCTCCTCCCTCCAGAGAGAGCAGGGAGCAGCAGCACCTCCCCCTCCGTAACGGTTTCATAAGGATTATCAGCACAGCCAGGGGAAGCAGCTGCTTCAGAAATAGGTCAAACCGAGGAGGATATCAAAGAAACTGCTGCACATAGGTAATCGAGGTAATAGGCAAAGTTTCTCTACATCCCAAGAACTATTGAATTGTGGAAAAAATATATTTGGGTTGTGCTTTAAGCAGTTTTTAGAAATCAGCTCCATCTTTCTGTACACCACTGACAGCTGATCAGAGAAGAACCTGATAATGATCCTAATGACTTAACTCTTTACAGAGCTGAATCATCAAGAAAGATAGAGTTAATCATTAGTTTCTTTATGTGATTGAGGTGGTCAGAGCTCTCAATGCTTTTAGATGCACTGCTCTCTACAGGAGAAAGAACAAGACACAGAGGCGGAAATGTATTAACGTGTGTGTCTTCAGACCAGTGCAGAGT
This sequence comes from Engystomops pustulosus, assembly GCA_019512145.1. Classification (NCBI taxonomy): domain Eukaryota; kingdom Metazoa; phylum Chordata; class Amphibia; order Anura; family Leptodactylidae; genus Engystomops; species Engystomops pustulosus. Next base: position 130,823,450 of record CM033647.1, read on the forward strand.
AGAAGTAGACAGGTCTGTGCTGCGCCAGAATAATCACAGTGGGGGACAGGTATCAATCTGTCTACACCAGAAAACTGGAGTCATTTGCACCTGAAATGGTAAGCACAAAATTTATTGAGGGTTTTAGCCCATTTTTAGGCAGTTTTCTGACTTGTCCTCTGTAAAAAGGGGACGAGGCCTTGCAGAAAAAAAAAATAACCTGAAATGCCATGTGCCACATTTATTGAAGATTTTAAACAATTTTAGACAGTTGTCCATGTTGTCTGAAAAAGGGGCATCAGTAAAAGGGGCGTGGCCTTTCAGAAAATACCCCATGGACCATAAAAATTCAGTTTGTGAAGATTCAATATTGCGGTGCAGCAAACTAGACCAACTAATAGGAGGTGCACAGTACAACTCTCCAGTCTTATGCTGCACCCGATTCATCATCCAGCGTTAGACACAGGGATTAATCTGGTGCAGATTATAGACTGCCATCTGGTGCAGTAATAGACTGTCGAGTTGTACTGGTAGTTGGTCTAATTTGCTGCGTCACAATATTGAATTTTCTGGTGCAATGGGTATTTTCTAAAAGACCACGCCCCTTTTACTGAGGACACGCCTCCTTTTCAAACAATACGGCAAGCTGCCTAAAATTGTCTAAAACCTTCAGTAAATATGGCGCACGGCATTTCAGAAGCCAATTACTTCTGTATTCTTCGGATTAATACATATACCCCATAGAATCTACTTCCCTTAATTAGTGCATTTTTCGGACTATAAGGCGCACCGAATTTATAAGGCGCACCATCAATAAATGCCTGCTAAAACATCTAGGTTCATATATAAGGCGCATCAGGTTATAAAGCGCACCTGATCATGAGGAAGAATGACCAGCAGGTGGCAGACCTGTGCACAGTTCAAGGCAGCTGTTGGCTGTAAATACGGTTCATATATAAGGTGTACTGGACTATAAGGCGCACCTTTGATTTCTGAGAAAATCAAAGGATTTTTTATGTGCCTTATAGTCCAAAAAATACGGTAAGTATATTGCAAAGTTTACTATTATCACCTTCTCTATTCATTTCTGAAATTTAAAAAAATTACTTCAAACTTTTAGTTATGCTTTATTACTATAAGCCATCAATAATATAGTATTTATTATGGACACAATTGCAGTTGCCAAGTCACAGCGAGAGGACATTTAACTTCTCAAAATATGGCATAAAATGGGATAGAGTGCTTCAATATATTGCAATAGGTAAAAATATAGAATTTGGAATCCTGTTTATTACATATAAATCATCTGGATGTGTTTGGATGTGGCTGATACTGACTTACAACCTGCAGATGTCACTGTTGTCGTTACCATTCGGCCGCTGCACAATCCTATATATAATTCATGTAATTGCTTTCAGCGAGTAGTGACAGCTGTTGTCCCAGTGATAGTGGCCTGTATCATGCAATGTTAATTACCATGTGATCCATGTATGCTAGATATGTGACTGTAAGTGCAATTGCCTATACATAGCAAAGTTTCTCTTTCGGAACGAAACTCGAGATTTCTCCCGGATTCAGACCTATTGTAGCATATGTTGTTATTCGGGAGGTAATGAGGCGCTTGCTGCTAGACAAAGCCAAGTTATAAGTGAAGGTTAAGCTTGATAAATCAACCACAAGTTTCCCAAGACTCATCAAAACTTGCTACCATGTTTTTTATTTGCTGGAATTATTGATGGAAGGGATGGGGATTATGGCTTTATACATAGCAGTAATATCTCAATATTGCACAGATTAACTACTCAGGTTCTACCGTTTCTTTTCGTAGGGTTTGTTTTATAATAAATGCGGTGTAGTTATATGGGGACCTGTAAAAGGCACAAAGTATGTTAAAACCCTGTTATAGATTTTGTCTTTTGGTCCAAAATGACACCTCTAAGCTTATATAGTATGTGGAGAAGGAGTGGGCTGATACATCACTGAGTTGGAGTATTCTGGAGACCTGGGAGGAAGGAGTATTCTGGCGCAAAGGAGCCTTGGGACGGTATAGTCTATTTCTCTGGAGAACTGCGGAGGAAGAAGTCTTTTATACAGGAGAGCTGGGGAGGGAATAATCCGGTGGCCCTGAGAGCTGGGGAGGTAATAGTCTGTCACACTGGAGAGCTGGGGAGGTAATAGTCTGGTGCCCCTGAGAGCTGGAAAAATTAAAACCTCCTGTACAAAGTTTTTCTTTTTATTTTGGCGTCTTTTTCATACTTTGGTGTACGGAGCTGTGGGGGTGTAATTTTTTTGAGACTTTTGACGCTGTTTTTAATGCTAGTGTTTTTAAGACTGTACAACCTTTTGATCACTTTTTATTACATTTTTTATATTTTTCAAAGTGACATTGAGCTCTATTTTCCGTTACGGGGTTAAACGCAGTGAAAACCGTTATTATCATTTGATAGATCGGGCATTTTTCGGATGCAACGATACCTAAACATACTATCTGGTGCCTTATATTTTTGGTTAATATTAAGATGTTACCAAATACCCATTTTTCCTCTTTTAAATAACACTCTACCAGAAGAAAGATCTGCTGAGCTGTAACAGGTCACTGCTGCTCAGCGTCACATACAGGTTCTACAGCCATTATCCACCAACTGTCAGGATGGCCGAGCGGTCTAAGGCGCTGCGTTCAGGTCGCAGTCTCCCCTGGAGGCGTGGGTTCGAATCCCACTTCTGACAAATAATATTTTTTGTCTCCCGCTGTTTTTCACTTATATTTCGATGTATTATTGTAACAATCGCGCTGCAGTTATTTATTTCCAGGCAATGACTATGACATATGGTGGGTATACCGGGCTACACAAGCAGAGCGTTGTTCCGTCGTCATTTCCGGCTGCTGCCTGTTTGGCGGGAGTGTGTTGTGTGAGGTGGATGCCATGTGTGTATGTACACATCCTCCACGGCTATGACGGAAGGGAAGCCTCATACTGTTGCCCGCCTGGAGCTGGGGGCTCTGAGCTCGGCCTCTCAGGAAGCTTTGCACCTCTTACCGTGCCAGATACAGCGGCAGGGGCCGGCCAGGGTGCGCGAGTACTTCAGCCCTGCCATGAGAGACACGCCGGCGGGTGAGTGACTACTGCACCCTCTATACACTGTGCTGTGAGGGGTAAGTATGGCGGCAGAGATGACACGACTCAACTACACGTTTTCTTTCTAGGCAAAGAAGTTTCCTTCAGGGGCCGCATTCTCAGGGGGCAAGAGGTCACGGCCCCGGCTGGATACATGGGCATCGTCCTGAAAGAAGACCACAGGCCCTGCTCAGAGGAAGAGGTGAGGTGACGGCCACAGATTGGGGCTGTGTTCACACATTTTGTCTGAATTGTACCTCAAAACGCAATCCAGGTGAATGCAGAGCGGCTCCGGCCAATCACATACGCATTATAACAGAAACGCATGCGACCGCTAACGAGTGCTCGGGGTTTGACATTCTCTACATGTAAAAGGGGCTCGGCAGGACCACAATGCAGATGGTGATTGGGCCAGACCCCTCCGCTTTGCATCTGAATTGCGTTTTAAAACGTGTGAACGAAGCCTTAAAGGATATTTGTTTTTATGCACCCATTCAGACAGGAAGATCCCATCCTGAACACGGCTGAGCTGACGCCGCAGCTTAAATTGTGCTTTGAAAAGGAAGTCCAGCACTTCGGAGAGAAGTGACGCAGACGCACCCTTGCATTTGGGAACTGGGAACACATTTTTTTTTTTTATCCTTGTTAACAAACAAAACACTCGATGTTAGTTTCTGCACACAAGTGTATAAGTTAGGCCGGATTCACATCACGTTTTTTGTGTACGTTAAGTTTATACGTGCGAAAAGCATCGGAGTATACGCTTAGCATGTAGGTTGACAGTGGCAGGGGGGAGGCCTGGTTGTTGCCTCTGTCTGCCCATTACACATCCTGTCTGCCAAAAAAGCAGAATAGAAAGACACAGCAAGTTAGGTATGTTCATCCTGCAGCCTCCGCCTGAGCAACGTATGTGCTCAGCAGAGGCTGTGGGGAGCGGATGCAGCTTATTACATCTCTTCCCACATTCATCGCTCTGCAGGAGGGAGGTCGCAGTTATGTCACTGTCCATATTAGGACAGCAACATCCCTGGGTGACGTATACTACTATATAGGCATACAGTGGGATACATCTGTGCCATACGTTTTGAGGACACGTCTGAATCCTCATGACGTGTCCTTATAACATATGACACAAAACGTAGTTTGAATCCGACCTTACTCCTCCTTGACATATTTGCAATTCAAGTGCAACGTGTGAATGCAGCCTCAACTCTGATTTATAAGATGGGACCAGGACCAAAATAAAAAAGTACATCTTATATCCCAAGGAAACTTATAAGTCTGATATTGAAATCCAGCTTGCCCATACCCTCTTCCCTGGCAGAGGCCCTCATGTCTATAATATCTGACTGGTCCCACTGACTATTGCCTTGGACAAGGACATTTTTTTTTTATTTACTGGGTCATGTATTCTTCTACACCATTTTGCATTTTGAATCAATGTGAACTTTTTGATCTCTGTTTTATTTCCAGGACCGTTGTTTAAATGTCAGATCCACCTTCCAGTCATTCACACAGTGGAACTTGGAGACCCCAGCATCTGCAGATGATGTGTTAGTACAGTCTCTGGCATGGCCAAAAATAGCTTCTGCGGTAAGAATTCTATCAGTCAGTGATCACCCAAAGCTTTCCTTTTACTATTAAAATATATCTAAGTAACCTTATCACTACCAGAGCTGACCCATGAACATCTGAGTGTATGCTCAGCTAAGATGTTTTTTTTTCTCTTTTCTTCTTGAAGAGTAAAAAGTGTATTTTTAGTTGAGGAAAAGTAATATGGTGGCTGCTACCCAAACATGCTTGGTCTGCGAAAACCGGACTGTGTGATGGATTCAAGTCCTAAAGCACGCTGCACTGGACTGCTGCTGCAGCATTGGTGCTTCTGTTCAGCCAGCAAAAAGGAAGTCCGTGCATCATATTGCTCTGTGATGCAAGGACTTCTGTCCAATGCACTGTGCTTGATCTGTGGTACCTGACCTGTAAGTGTGTTCATTTCCACAGGCCCAGCATGTTTGTATGCAGAAGGCTTACGGAAGATGGGTGTAGAGTCTGTCCTAGTCTAAATAATTATTTATAGAGTACTCAGACTATATAATTCATGAGAGTCTGTGAAAATTCTGAAAGGCAGATGCAGATCTGCTAAGGGAAACGGAGATCAACCTCCATTTTTCTCACGCCTTAGTTGTGGGCATCGCTGAACAATAAGTAACCTGCTGTTAATTCTAGAATTGGAGTGGAATCCACTGAAGTTTTTCAACGCAGAATTTGGAATTGTGTTGTATAAATCCTATCCCTTATGCTGCTAATGGAAGTCACTGTGGATTAGACATTTCCAATGTGGATAACCAGCAGCCGACTCCTGGCCTAGAGCCGTGCTCACATGGAGTGGATAACCAGCAACCGACTCCTGGCCTAGAGCCATGATCACATGGAGCAGTTGCTCAGCACATTGTGATGCATTACAAACACATTGTGGCAAAAAGAGTCCAAATGCATGTACCTGGCAAAACAACTTTAAGGCTGTGTTCACATTTTCAGTTTGTTGTATTTTTTAAATGCAAGGACAGTGAGGGAGGGGCTTGCCCAGTCTCTGAGGTTTTCCTTTGAGTAAAAGACAGTAATGTGAGTCTTCATTAGTCTCCCCTTATTTCATGGAATACCTGTACATTGAAAAGTATGTAAATCTACCACCGTCATGTAGGGTTTCCTCTCTTAAAAAGTTGGTCTTCTATATCTGATACTTTTTATTTTGCAGATTCATGCACCAGTGGAATAGGAGCTGAATCTACTGTTTGGTACAAGAAACCCTAATGTCACCCTGGTGTACATCATTCTTTATATTACTGTGTATATAACCCATTCTACATGTTTCTTGTCATCAGAATCCTCATTTGTCTTGCCGTTCACAAAATAGTTTTAATAAAAAATAAATAAATAAAACTGGATACTGTTGTCGTGATATTTTCCCTGTACAGTAATATGTGGGGGATGCAGCTTCTAAACTGCAAAAGTTGAAATCCGCCAAAAAAAAAAAATAACATGCTGAAAATGTAAAAAAATTAAATCCATTTGAGCTGCAAACTATTTAGGCAGTGTGGATGGGGTTTGTACACAGCAGATTTTCAGCACTAAAATCCATAAGTCATACACACAGTGTGCAGTAGTTTCTAGTTGTAGCTGTATTAATATGACAAATGCCAAAGACTTTGTTCATGTGAGAAATCCTTACAATATTTTATAGAAAATATGAAATACATTACGGTGTATACAATAGGATAGGGAAATCAGTATTGATCCTGACCTAAGCAAAAAACAAAATTGTCTGGTTCCCAACATTGCCCAGTCCTAGCTAAGGTTCAGAATTCACAGCTATAATTCTGCAGCTGCACAAGCTGTATGTGGATGATATTTGTATAACCCACCAAACTTTTCTGTGTTTTGAGGATACAAGTATGCACTCACCTCCCGATAGGGTGGTCATTAAGGGGTTAAAGTACATCTATCACCAGATTTACTGTTGGCAGACTGTCCGCACTGTCATGCTCATTATCTTAAGGGGGTCTTCATCCGTTTGTCCATGAAAACGATTTTTTACAAATATGATAATGAGCCAGAGGAGCTCAGGCATACGTCAGCCAAGCGTCTTTTGGCTCCGGCTACTAATAAATTATGCACGCCCCCGTAGTAAAAATTCATGTAATATCCCTCAGCAGACATCCGGTGACGTAGCCATCTAGAGACCAGTGCGGCTGCGCAATGAAATCCGGTTGGTCTCCAGCCGGCTTTGCAAGAAAAGTGCTACCGCGCATGCGCAAGACCTGCAGACAGTCGGGGATATTATATGAATTTTTACTACGGGGGGCGTGCATAATTTATTAGTGGCCGGAGCCAGGTGAAGTTCGGCTGACATATGCCTGAGCGCCTCAGGCTTATTACCATATTTTTATAAAATCGTTTTCTTGGAAAAACAGACCTTACAAAGCGGCCTAAAACCGATGGCGAAGACCCCCCTAAGGTAACGAGCATGACAGTTGGGACAGTCTACCAACAGTAAATCTGGTGGTCGATGTCCTTTGGTTTACATAACTAAAACACACAGATATGCAGTTTTGTGCCCCCTCTTGTAGGATCTGCTCTTCTTTTAATAATTATAATTCTTTATACAGAGCACACAGATTCCGCAGCGCTGCACAGAGCTTGCCAAGTTGGTCCCTGTCCCCAATGGGGCTCACAATCTAATCAAACTACCAGTATGTATTGAAGTGTGGGAGGACCCAGAGGAAACCCACGCAAACACATAGCTTCATATTCCCTTTTAAGGAAAAAGGCTTTACATTTATGCAAATTACCCCGAGGGGCTCCAGGCTCCATTAACACCTATAGAGCTGGAGCCTCTCCAGCTAATTAGCATAATTATGCAATTATGCAGCATGTCAGTGTGCTTGGTTTGCAATCCTTGTGATAGATGTCCTTTAACAGGACACCTCCTTGACCTGAGTTTAAAGGCGTAAAGCTTTGTTTGGCCCCAGTACACACCTCTGTAAGGCAGCGCTCACATTGCCTTTCAAACCACAATTCAAAGGCTCAAGCCATGTTCACACACTGACTTAACATGGCGTTTCCATTACCTTGAGTAAACACGATGGATATGCAATGTTAACCCGGTGCATGATTGCACTGCACTAGACCCTGTGAATACCCTGTGTGATCGTGACCCCTGGCCTCCAGATATTGTGAGCCAAAAGCCGGGAGTGCTCAAACACAGGTGCAAGTGTTTCCAGTCAGTTACAATGGAAAGACTAGCAATCCCTCAGTCATTGCAATCACCAAGTGCAGGCAGAGAGCGGCGATCCTGGTGCAGGAATTGTACACCAATGCGGCGGAAGCCAGGTGATGTATCTGGAGGGGCATGGTTTCATCATACACCAGATTGTGATAAATGTCACCCAGTGTGGCAGATCTCTCAAGCTGTCTATAAGTAAGAATGCTCTTAGTTGCCAATGGCAACCCAGCTTTTTTTTTTTTTCTTGTGGTCATTGACAGTAAACTCCTTTTAGAACAATCCATTTTACTGTAGCTTAATATAAAATTTCAAACTCACCTTGGGTCTTCCCCTTCATCCGTGGTAACATCAGCAGCCAGTACCGTTCAATGTGAAGGACACTGCTGAGGTCTGTGATTGGATACAACGGTTAGCTAACATAAACAGGATTTCAGTAGGGACAGGACAGAAGGAAATGGAGGACCTGAGTGAGATGAGTTGAATAAATAAGAATCTACACTAAAGAATCTTTACTAAAGTAAGCAGCTCCTAGTGCTAAAACAAACACAGCAGTGTTACACTGCTAGCGTTATCTGAAACCTCCGATAACGCTAACTAACACTGTACACTACAAATTTTTTGCCATTTCTGAGTTTTTGCATACGATTCATTACAATGAGCCACTCATTGTAACAAATCTCAGGAAACCATGCAGCCTCAGGTCTGACGAAGACCCGAGGCGGTCATGGCAACGGATCACCGCCCCCGATGAGGTTCGGGGGAGTGAGGATCTGAAGTAATATGTTTTAAGTACCGCCAGCGGCAGGGAAGAGGTTAACACCCGCGGGTGGTAGTGATGGGTCTTTGCTGCATTATGCAGCAAAGTCCATCTCTTTATGAAGAGGGCTCAGCCCTTTTCATACACCATTCATAGCTCTGTGGCAGATATATCCGTCGCAGAGTATGAAGGGGTTAATAACAACCCTCTGTTTTCTACGACTAAGCCAATTACTTACCCAAATACAGATTTTCCCCCAGTCCCAGCAATCTCATTTTATGTATCAACCTTTTATATGACACTGTATTAAATGCCTTGGAAAAGTCCAGACTAGAACTGACCTTATAATAACCAATCAATCAGATTAGTCTGACAGACCATAAACTCTCATAAACCCATGTTGATACCGTATATACTCGAGTATAAGCCGAGGCCCATCATTTTTTACCACCAACAACTGTAAAAAAAAAAAAAAAAAAAGTGACTCAAATATAAGCCGAGGGTGGGAAATGCATTTGTCACAGCCTCCCAGTATATAGCCAGCCTGCATAAAATAAAATAAACTTACATACTCACCTTGCTCTTTCCCGATGCTCGTCACAGCTTCCTCTTCTGTCTTCTTTCAGCTTTAACAGCCGGCAGAGATGCGTCCATGTGACCTGCCGCATGCTATGACGTCACAAGCGACCGCATCATAGTGTTCTCTGGCCGGCAGATCCAATGGACGCGACTCTGCCGGCTGTTACAGCGGGAAAAAATACCGAAGTGGACCCGCGATGAGCATCGGGGACGCCAGAAGGGGAGTGTGAAAGGTTTTTTTTTTTTTTTTAAATCAACTCGTGTATAAGCAGAGGTGATATTTTTTTACCACTTTTTTTTTGTGCTGAAAAACTCGCCTCATACACAAGTATACAGGCAGTCCCCGGGTTACGTACAAGTTAGGGACCGAAGGCTTGTACTTAAGTTGAATTTGTATGCAAGTCGGAACTGGTATATTTTGATGCACAGTAACTCCAGACAAACAAGCCACAGTGATGCCAGGGATCGTATATGGGTTGCCGATCTATGCAGTAAGTACGGGAAGTAGTTACCTGCAAGCTCCGGCAGTGGACTGCCTAGAAGCCCTCTGCCCACTGACTTGTAACTAAGGAAGCGTGAGATCGCATCCTTAGTTACCTGATCCCTGGCACCTCCTTGTCCCCGCTTCAGCGCGGAAGTGCAATGCGCATGCGCAAGGCGCCGAGGGTCCCGTTCATATCTACGGGTTGTACGTATCTCGGAACGTCGTAAGTCGGAGACTGCCTGCATACGGTATGTTAATTTCTATGCCAATTTTTTTTGTGTACGATATTAATACAATTTCTTATTCTATTGTGTACTGTATTTCCTAGATCATATTCCACAGGTGAATCGATTTAGTACCTGCCCCACAGTTTTTGAAAGTCATTTTAAAGGAATATATTGTATTTTGTTTTTGTTTAGTTTTTTTCTATAGTAATATTATAAAGTGAAAGTTAGGCTATATTCACACGACTGTAGAGGGACGTATATACATATGTCCCCCCCCATAGGCCGGCAATGGGCGCACGCTGCAGGTCCAGACATGGAGAAAAGATGGACATGTCCTATACTTCCCCATGTTACTGCACCATATACCATGCATCGCTATGGAGAGGTGGTCACCACTCCTCCTCTCGATAAGCTTTAGGCTCAGGGATTATAGTAAAACTGCATGATATCAGTATTTTTTTCTTTTAGCTATAGAAGTTTAAATTTTACGAAGCATATTCCCTCTTCTTAAACAGAGCTGACAACCTATTACACATACCCCACTAAACCCATGTAATTATAAAAAAAAAAAAAAAGCAACCGATATTTTAAGAAAAAACGCAATGCAATAAGCCTGCATTAGATGTTCTCAAGCTAAGGACAAAGTGCATCAGATAAGAAACATGTATGAGTGGAATTAGTCATGTAGTGTACAAAACCATACATCTGATGAGTTACTGATAGAAACGGGCTCCCAGCGCTTTATACATCTGCTATGTTACATAACCTTCCATTGATTTCTTGTGTTCTGCTGCACAACATTTCCCTGAACAGCAACAGAAGTGATTGATCCCAAAGATTGGCTCCTGGAAAGTTCATCCTAAGAGAATGGTTGTAACATCTTCCAGCTACAAGGAAACAGGCAGAAGCTGCATGGCATAGGCGGACCCTCGCTTATGTCACCACCTTACATCTATACTGTTGTATATTGCTAAAAGGTGCAAAACACAGTTTATAAATAAAAACAATATCTTGCACCTGCAGTCAGTTCATATTTGTGCTCGTTTTGTAGATGTTGCTGTGTCCTTGTTTGTTGCGTCCTGCATCCACAGTCCTCAGATCCTGGTGATCACACAAATCATTGACCATCATTTTTCCCCAGTCTGCACTGTACCACTCACTATAAAATCAGCTTCCAAATAAATAAAAGGTAATAAAAATGTGTTCATTACTCAAAAAGGCAGTCAAAAGTGTGCTCTGTGGGACATTCATGAATGAAGGTTCCTAGAAGTGTCTGAGAGCAGTATGGTCCATTAGTCTTAGGTCACAGCTCAGCTGCTCCTTTGATTCTTCCTCTGTCTACCACTTCCCTCTTTTGCTCCAGTCTTTTGGAGTGAAGTGCAGACACTTTGAATCTATCCTCAAAATCCTTTTCAACATGGCTCTTTCATGACCTTCAACAATGTCTTCTGAGAGCGTCAGGATATACTGCCCCTGAAAGAACAATGGCAGATGGGTAAATTTCATGTACAGTGTTAATAACCCAGCAGCTCAAGAAGGAATTTTCCAAGCCATTTTTATGGAAGGTCCACTATAAGAAACTTTACAGGATAAGTAACCCATTTCTGTCTGCATGGCCCCTCCGTGATAACCACTCCAATATCAGTTGTTGAAGGGGTGTTCCAAAGACATCCGCAATCTGCTACATCCAGTGCTATGGTTATCATGGAGGGGTGTGCATAAAGTAATCAATCATTGAATCCAGTACAATACAGGACTTTGCAGGATAACACATATCAAAAGGATCGTTTCTCAATATGTTCCTTCTCATTTCATAAATTTTCAAAGATTAAAGGGGATCTATAGTTCATAGGTTTAGTTCATAATGCATCAAAACAAATAAAACATACCTTGAGAATGCTGTAGCTACAGTGCTGTAGATGCAGAAACACAGATTAGTTTAATCTAATTTAATCTAATTTAAACGAGCAGTTGAATAAAAGACTAAAATTATGATAATGAGGCTGTGTCGCTGCCCCGGCACTTCTCCTCCTACACTTATTATGTGCTGCGCCAGCCTTTTCCTGCACAGCATAGACTGAAAATACATTATCACTGATTACTTCTGTCAACACAATCAGTACACCATCCCCCCAGCTGCTGTGTAGAGTCATCCAGCTAAGGTTGATTAGTCCTGTCTGGACAGTTCAGGCAGCTCTTTTATGCATGGAAGACAGTCTGCACCCAACTTTCCCAATGTCCTGAATGTTATAATTTTTGTTTCAACAAAACCACTCTTTTCAGAAATTAAACAAGATATGTTTCTGCATCAGTGTCACTACAGCATTCTCAAGGTATGTTTGGTTCACAATGCATAAAAACAAAAACGGTAAATTTCCTTTAACCCCTTAAGGACGCAGGGTTTTTCGGCTCATTTCTCGCTCTCCAACTTCAAAAATCCATAACTTTTTAATTTTTACATGTACAGACCTGTGTGAGGGCTTATTTTGTGCGCAACTAATTTTACTTTCCCGTAATGTTATTTATTTTAACATGCCGTGTACTGCGAAGCTGAAAAAAAATTCCAAATGTGGAAAAATTGAAAAAAAAAATGTGCGTGCGTCACATTCTTGTGGGCTCAGTTTTTAAGACTTTCACTCTTCGCTCCAAATACTTCTGTATTGCAATATATGGCATTTTTGCAGCACATTCATTACAATGAGCCACTGGCTCATTGTAACGAATCTGCAGATGCCAGATAGCCTCGGGTCAAACGAAGACCCGAGGCTACCATGGCAACCGATCGCCGCCCCCCAAAGGCGATCGTAATAAAGATGGCGGCGCAAAGTCGCCGGCGGCGTTGAAAGGGTTAATAGCCGCGATCGGTGCAAGCACCGACCGCGGTTATTAGCGGTGGGGGTTTGTTGCAATATGCAACAACCCCCACCTCTGTATGAAGAGGACTCAGCCCGTGAGCCCTCTTCATACATCCCTTATACCTTAAGTACAAATAAGTAAAAGACCAAAACAAACTGTCTCACAGGACTTGTTCAAGGGCAATACATAACATTAAATAATAGCCGTTAAACATAGCCAATAGTGCAGGCCTCACAATGAACAAGGGCCATAACCTCTGCTACTGAAGTCTATCTAACAGATGGGGAGTCCTTGCATCACCCACAGGTTCACTGTCTGTGGGATCGGGTTCCCAGGGGCAGCACACAATGGTTTATAGGAGACCTAACTATGAAATCCATGACATACAACGACACAGAAACATACAAGGAAAAAAAGGGAAGGGGAGGAAACCATTCCACAGTCCTGCTACCATGAGCAAAGTAATGGGTAACGAACGATTCACAAGTGTAGGAGCTCGAAAAAATAATATCCATGGCTTTCAGGGTTTCAGAAATGTCTCGTTTCTCAATATCAGCACCTCTACAGATCGGTTATTCTAAGCAAGCAGACAGCTCAATATTCTGTGCAGAGTCACTTAAAACTAAACTGCAGTGACCCAAATCAGCCACTACACTGATTTCTGTACCATTCTCGATCAGCTGCTGAGAATAGCTGATCTGTGGGGGTTGTTTGACCCCCAGCAATGTGACATTGAGTTATCAATATTTTTAGCTTGGAAAATCCCTCTAAACAAAGTGCACAGGTCCTAGCGGCGGAGAATTGCATACACACGTTGCTGTAGATGGTTACCTTGTAGTAGTTGATGAGATTTAGATACTGCAATGTAGAGATGACATCTTCCTTTTTAATACTGGTGATCTCACTGATTTCACTGATGGGATAAAACATGGTATAAGTACCGGTGAACATACTAGACATCCAGTGAGTAACAGATTCCCCTTCATTGGGGGAAATACAGTATTTTAGTACCATTAAACATTACAACTAGACAACATGCACACGTATTTCTTTACACCTCTATGACCCATGTATCTTACTTAATGGTTATCTGTGGCCTCTCTCCAGTTTCTGTTTTCAGATCCATCAGAATCTCCAAAATTGTCTGAGACCAATAACTTCGGTAGGAGAGGAGACCCAAATCTGACAGCGGCTTCTCTGGAGTGCCAGTCTTCCCCTCCACTTTAGACAATTCATAACCTTATCAAAGATAATACAATAGTAAAGAGCATGAGAGAGCAGAAAGGAAGACAATCCCAGTATAACAGTAAACTTAGCCCCTGACTTACTGAATTCAATAAGAAGTTTGCCGTATCCTCTTCTCTGATAAGGTGGTAGAGTCAGGATACAAGCAACATTGTAATCCTCTGTTGACTCCTTCTCCTGTGACAGAAAGTACGTTCTGAATGTCAATTTATCAGAATTGCTGAGGACCATTAATAAATTATACAGCATTTCATCAAGTACAGAATTATATATGCTGTATAAATTTACTCTGTCAAGGGGGGGGGGGGGGGGGGGGTTTACATCACTCTGCCTGTCCTACAAAAGGTGAGCACATCTACTTCCAGGACCATCATAATAGGATACAATGCAGCTTTATGGTTCAACAAAGTTTATTGTGAAGGAACATTTTATAACAAAGGGGAAATGCAGGAAACCCACAAGGCGAGCAAATGTTTGGGCCTACAATGTAGCTTTAAAACTACATACACCAATTATAACTTTTTATTAAAAAAAATATCTTACTATATAGGAGGTTTTATCACACAAATTGGAGAACATCACAACGATATTCCACCAATATCTTATTAACTTCAGTCTGGCCATCAAGACAAGAAACTGATCCGCCATTATTAGAAGCTATCAAATACTACACGTTTTTTCCACTAACCGTAATCCCTAGTTATCACGGGAACAGTAGTGTGACCCCCTGGAATCCCTACCACACATATGTAGGGTAGTGCTCATGTCATGAGTGCATTTCTGCTAATACAGTCACTTCTACTGCATTCTACTACCTTGGTCAGTCACAAAGTAGTAAAGGCTGTTGTTTTTACAGCAACCAAAACAGATCCACTGCATAAATTATACTGGATCCTCATTACTTTTTTTAAAAAAATTACTTTTTTATTTCAAAAGGAAATAGAAGCCAAGAATTAAAGAATTGGCAAGAGACAAGTCGAAATAAATAAGTCTCAATTATAGATGCCTTGAGGCCTGTCTATTTATTGTCCTCTACACACGAGACCCAACAAAATAGACCAACCTTTGAAAAGTAGCCAACAATGTGAAAGCCCTTAGAGTCGTACTCCGTCATGATGTAAAAGAGGAAAGGATCCGTGTCATAGTATAGTGTCTTGTGGTCCAGAAAGCATTTTGCCAAAAGGCAGAGATTCTGAGAGTAATTCTGGATGGAAAAAAAAACAAGGCACTTCAATAAAAATAAGTATCAGTAACTATTGTGCATCCTTAATGGAAAAGCTGTAGGAAAGCTAGATAAAGAAGGCCCCTCACTATACTTCATGTAGCTGAAAAGTCAAGTTAAAACATTTTAATAAAAGTTAGAAGCAAATTTACCTTAACAAGTCATGCAGTCATTATATAAAATTAATCTCCCGGCAGCCTGATGACCATCTACCCAGTCAAATATTGTTAGTAAGGGTGATGAGGCTGCCCCCTTGACTAGTAAATTGTCAATATTTTAAAAACTTGACTCTTCAGAAAGCTCAGCAAAGCGCACCTTGGGAAAGGTCATTACTTTATGGTGCATATACTACTAGTTAATTCTAATGATAAGCCAATCAAACACCTTAGATGTTACATAGCCAATAATCATGACTATAGTTTAGTGCTGCTGCTTAACGGAAGAAGACGAGACTTGAATCATATATTACCACAATGCAACTGTGTTCAGTCCATGAAATGCACCCAGCACACACAGTCCCCTGATTCATGTTTTGCCCATGGTCATGTGTCGCTGGCCAAACTTGGCTTGCTCGTATTTTTTCAACATCCGCACAACCCTTTTAACTCACTGAAGAGCTCTTATACCTTATTCTTGCGTCCATCGATTTCAAAGAAAGAGATGGTTCCTTTTCTATAGATTTCATTGCCTGGGGGATGTCGCAAGTTACATTTAGTCTGTGAACATAAAACAAATAAAAATATCTGTGGACTTAATGGCTTTAATCAGATGCAAACATCCGCAAGTATCTAATTACTTTCTGTAACATCTTACATACCAGGTGTCTCTGTAGACATTTAAGACTCTTGACATACTTAAGGCAGAATTCACACAGATAGAGAACAGGTAATACAGTCAGCTCTTGTGGGTATGGAGAGAAGTACCAAGGCTTGAGTCGATGACGGCCCAGTTCAATGCACTCTATGTTTTTCATACGAGTAATAATGTCATCGTGGCTGCGATCAGACACCAAGCTACCAGTCATTCGAGGTGCAGTAGGAATTCCATCAGAGCTGTCCTGAGAATCCTGAACATGGAGCACATACACACATACAAGTTAAGAACTTCACTGATGCCCATTACAAGGGGTGATTGATAACATATAATGAGAGGAATTTGCATATGGTAATCACTGTAGTGTATGAAGATGAAATACATAACAAGTTTGTATTTAGTGTTTAGAGAAGAGAGTAGAAGTACCGTGTTAGCCAGGGAAAAAAAAAAATCTATCATAATTACTTTTGTGTATTTGACAGCTGTCCACACCAAGGGACATGCCACTGATAAAACAAGCAAACAGTGTGCTGAAGTTATACTGGTTCTGTGGTTCTTACCTCGTCTGCACTTAGGCAGTTTGATTTTCGCTTGCGTCCTGGAGGTACAGCGGGTGCAGCTGGTCTGCGAGCGGCTCCATTCTAAAGAGGAAGCAGCAGAACAATGTTATGCGGAGCTTGTGCCTAGTGTATCATTGAGAGGATCAATAACCTGTAATGGCTCTGTTGTAGAATACGCCAATCAAAAAAAAAAAAAAAAAACGTTTGCTCGTGTAAATATCTGCAAGGATCTAAATTTATGGATTAGACAAAGTGTTTTACCTGTGGAAATACAGAAGCCTGAGTGGTTTCAGGTGCTGGTGGAACTGGTGTTGCTGGTGACACAACTTCTACCTTCCGCTTCTGCTAGAAAAGGCAATATGACATGCATAGAGGTTTTAAAAAAGTCTATGACAAAATATGCAGCATGGAGAATACTAAAGGCGGGGGGGGGACAATATCTTACTGGAACAGGGAGAGATTTTCCTCCTCCCGCAGGGGCTGCAACTGGAGGTAGAATGAGCTCAGGAATCTTCCTCTGTGGAGAAGGAATGACACAGGCTTATAACCCCCTGCCCACTGGTGTGGGAGGGCCAGATGTTTGGCTTGTACTTTACCATTAGTATATGGTATGGGAGAGACACATATCATTTCAGGTAGAATTAGCCTGTGTCAATAGGTTGACAACAGATATACATACACTGTTGCCACTCGTCTGGGTTATACGTGAGATTGCCAGGGCAGCCGCCGGTAACTAGACATAATGACAGGAACAAATTACAACCTAGGGTTAAATTAAAGGGAACCAGAAGTGTAAATATGCTGCATTATCTGCAGGCAGCGTGTTACAGATGATGAGCCAAGAAGAGTTTTCTTAGTATTGTCCAGCTGAGTGTATGGACAAAAGTTATTAATCCAACATATTCACATACATGCTTGGCTGAGTGTAAATGTGTCTTCATAATGAAAGTATAGTTAGCTGCTGCCAGATAGCTGTAACAAATTAGTAGTACGTCTCTTAGGGATTGGACATGTCAGTTACAAAAATGACAGATCCTTTGCCATCAGGGAAAGTGTCTGGTCCTGTCCAAAACAGACTGTTCAGCTAATATTTATGAGATAGATGATAGATAGCTGAAATCAGGCATCACGTAGGACCTTCACAAGTAGCAGGGTCTATCTGTAAAAACTATGGCCAAAAGGTAGAAGTGACATTAGCTTTATCCCAGTATTGGGGGGGGTGGGGGGGGCGCGGTCACATGTAAAAAAATAAAAACAAGTAAAAAAGGATTTTTTTTTTTTGCTGTTACATAATTAAAGCTTAAACATGGTTGTCTGATCGATAAAGTTCCATAGGATAGGGGATAACTTGTTGATTGGACCACTGGACAAGTTAATCCCCAAACAAAGAGAGCGAGAGGTCGGACACTCCATTCACCGTGTTTGCCGCTGACTGAATAACAACAGACTTCTGTTTTAACAATTCATGGAGCTCCCACCAATGAAGCCCCAACTGTTCAGCAAGTTACCCCTTATCCTGTGGTTAGAAGATGATTTGTGGGCACAGGACAACCGATTTAAGCACTGCACAAATACTTCTCTTACATACTTCTTAATTCCTCACCGTTTCAAGATCTCTGCTTGCCGTCAGTGCAGTCAGGGGAACTTCTTGCTTACAGACAGTAGATGAAAATCCATCCTGATTATGTGAAACAGAGTATTTTAATTAAAAAGTTATTTCAGCTTTACATACAGCGTATATGACAAAATCTACAATAAGTAAAGATAATCTCCAACACAATTCTATTTCCATACATACGCCATACACCTGGTTCATCCGTACAAGGGTGCATTTCAAAGAAAAAAAACAAAACAATAAAAAAAACGTCCACCTGATCACTGAGGTCTCTTCACTTAATGGTCCCCAGAATACTGTTTTCAAGCCAAGATACAACACAATAATGCACGTACAAAAACAGCAGCATGAAGTGTCACTTTTATCTTACAGAATCCACACAATATGTTTATTTCAAACAATAACCTGTTGTAGATGGAAGAGCTGGCCACTCACCACTTCTCTCTCTGGTGAACTGGGTCTTGATCCAGACAGTCCATTCTTGGTCGGAGTCTTGGCTTCCTTTTTCGGAAATTGAATCTTTTTTAAGTCCAAGCGGTCATAGGTGACCCACTCATCCAATCGTTTATTGACTAAAGGAAAAGATACAGAGTTAAGATACTTAAAGGGGTTGTCCCATCATAGACATTTATCCCCTACCCACAGAACAGGGTATAAGTGTCACTTTACTGGGGGGTTTTAACCTGTGGGACAAAAAGTCAACTGAAAACCTGCGAGTAGTGATCCACTAACTTATATGGGGCGGAAAGAAATCATCCAAAGAAATGGATGGAATGCTGGTGACACGTGGGGATTCCCTGATCACAAAGTAATTTGATATTTATCTCATACAGAGATGATGCTCTTTTCCCTGACATTGGAGGAGATTCCCATACACATCATATGACTGCCAAAAGTCTGCAGGTTTAACTAACATACTGTTAGAAAGATGGAAAGAGGCTAGCTCAAGAAAAAAGGTTATTACATTCAATTAAAACATGACATACTCACAATCTATATAGTGAACATAGTAAAGTTTCTTTGCAGACAGATCTTTGACGCTCAGGATTTCTGCGAGAGCTGAAATAAAAGGAAAAGTAAATATTTATCCAAAGCTCCCTTCATCCCCGCCATGAAATAAAGCTTCATTTATACTAATAGACTCTGTAAGTAATGGAGAAATGCATCTCTTGTCATTTTGGAGGTGTTGCTCTTGTTCCCAGGGTCAACATCTGCAGAGAGTTTGTATGTTCTCTCCGTGTGTGCGTGGGTTTCCTCCGGGTCCTCTGGTTTCCTTCCCACACTCCAAAACATACTGGTAGGTTGATTAGATTGTGAGCCCAATTGGGGAAAGGGAGCGATTTGCCAAGCTTAGTGCAGTGTAAGCGGTGTGTGATATATAAATTAAGGAATTATTATAAGAACATCTTACAAGCAGGAAGCTTATAGCCCTGGACAATGACAACAAAAAAATGGATACTTAGTGATTTTTTTTTTAATTTTTTTTTTTTTTACTTAAAGGAACCATATGTGCTGTAATTGCAGCCTTACTGCAGGACTTTTGTGCCATACTCAAAACATTATTTAGATTTGGCACACTAGTCCTGAAATGAGAACTAAATAGTTATGATGATATACAGTATATTCAGGTTAGAGAACTGGAATTAGTCTGGGAAACATGACCAGGTTTTCCAGTCTGAACACAGTCATGAGAATAAACTCAATGGGCCCATAGAGTATTCAGCATATTGAACGTATTCCTGCTGACGCTTCATGCACACTGTACAAAGAGGTAAAACACTTACGCCATTCCACTTCATTGTCTTGGTTCTTGCGGAGGACGGGTAGTCGGCAACCTTCTACAATCTCTGCCTAAAATAAATAAATAAAAAGGTATTTCTATGCTGCAAACAAAAACTCAGGTGTCCTCATTTTCCTCGCTAATGACAAAGAAACGCTATGAAATGTTGCTCTTTTAATGCTATTTAAGGTAAATATTAAAAGGGTTGTTTTGAGACCTATCCCCATTTTAGCTGAAGCTTCACTGTGCCTGCATGTAGAAATGCAAATCAATTGAGGCGAGAGAGGTTTAACATGATTGCACACACATAATATATGTATGTTTCATATTTATATTTAGACCTAAATGCTTCCAATTTTTTATCCGTAAAACTGCAGCTTATGAAAACTAAAAGTCTTCTATTCCTAACGGCTCCAAAGCACGAAGGTTTACCTCCTTATTGCATATTGCCTAAAAATTCTGTTAAAGGTAGCTCTTTTATTCACCTGCTGGGTGTCTTCTTGTTGTTGTGAATTTAGATTTTCAGCATTACAGATCTGCAAAAAATCTCTTCTACATACTTAATGAAAAGGCAGCAGCACTCCAAGTTCAAATCAACGTGAGTGATTTTTATTGAAACGGGCAGCGACGTAGCCTTGAAAAAGGTGTCCAACACCGAAACGTCGCTACCTGTGTCATAAAAATCACTCACGTTGATTTGAACCTTGGGTGCTGCCTGCTTTTCCATTCGTGACTACAAACCAGGATCAAGCCGACAATCCGTGGAGGCATTGCACCCCTCTTCTCAGGAGTCACTTTACTGTGCGGACTTGAACTTTTTCCCTTTTATCTTCTACATACTAGTTTTTTTTTCCTATTTAAGTAGAAATTCCATAAGTGGTTGTTTATGTGTGGAGAAGATTGTTATAATCAGTTGACTATGTTGTAGGTAAGAACACCGCTGGCCACGATTATCAAAACCCTGGCAGTCTGTAACTAGAGCCGTTTGCCCATATAGTGCGCCAGATGGATGAATCTGGTGCCCCCTGCACTGCCCCGACAGAGTGCACCAACTTTTTTTTCTTTTCATGATAAGATGTACGACACAATTCTGTAGGACAGCTCCATAATGTGGCGCAAGGACCAACCGCGCACCGGAACCCCCTTTCTATGCAGAATTGTGGTCGGACCATTATAATACAAGTGCCAAATCTGGTGCAGAGGCTTTAAAGGAAACCTACCACTTGTAGTGGCGGTTTCCGATGGCAATACCGAGCACCAGCTCAGGGTGAGCTGGTGCCGGAGCTTATTTTAGTTAGTGTTTAAAACCGCGGTATCGCGGTTAAAACACTTTTTAAACTTTATAGCCGCCGGCGCATGGAGGTACGCGCGCTCGGCGCTTACCATGCCGTGGCTCGCTTCACTTCCTATGTAGCCGCGCGCACGGTAAGCGCCAAGCGCGTACCTCCCTGCGCCGGCTATAAAGTTTAAAAAGTGTTTTAAACCGCGATACCGCGGTTTAAAACACTAACTAAAATAAGCTCCGGTACCAGCTCACCCTGAGCTGGTGCTCGGTATTGCCATCGGAAACCTGCCACTTCAAGTGGTAGGTTTCCTTTAATAAATTTGGGTTTACAGCTTGTTACCACAGGGACATTTAGGTCTGTATTGGAGCCGTAGAAGAACCCAGTGATGGTTTATATACAAGAGATGATACGTGCAGACAATGTGTCTCTATGGTTACAGACAGACCCTGCGCCCCCTCCAATTCCTGATGGGTATAAGGTGCTAGAAGGTGCGGGGGGCAGACACAGCGAGGAGCTGCCATAACACTAAGTACACGGTACACAGCACTTCCCCCTCCATCATAACTCATAGAGAGACACAGACCATTACACTGTAAGGAAGCCTCACCTCCGCCATCTTGTCTCTGCTACCTCTTCCTCCTAAACTCAGCGCTGGCCCCGCCTTTTCCTTGGTCGCCGGGCCGTTTCACTACGCGCCTGATTGTAAGGAAAAACATCTTCTTTCACAGACAGTTACGTATGTGAACGTGTTATTAATGGATATGAATTTAGCTCCATTGTAGTTGCAGTTTAGGCAGTAAGCAATGTCAAATAAACGGTCAGGCACTTCCACGAACAGCCCGAGCGGGCAAAGGGGGCTTACAGCCCAAGTACAGCGTGAAGAGACTACTTGTGCGCATGCGTACTGTAACGTTCATATATAACGATGAACCTGGAGAGTCGCTATATGTTGTACTAGTGTGGACGCTGTGCCGTGCAGTACAATAGTCTATATACACGTAGATCTTTTTATTTAATAGAATATCGTTTATCGTCGAATAGTTTTGCGTGCACACAGTGCGTTTTGTTATAATTTCATACGCAGTGCAAATGTATTAGGAACACGTTCTCTGAGGTATATCATAGTCAACAAAAAGAATTAACATGTCTCTGCTCTGACATATCAGACTTCTAGTCCATAATTGTGTGCTGCTATCTAGGCCGTGTCCACACAGTGCGTTTTGAGACGCAATCCAATGGCTTCCTACATGATCACATGTGTCTAGGTATAATTGTGTTTCCATCTCGTTCAGCAATGTTACCTCAACATGTGATGACGGTTGTAGCCTTTGGATGGTGTCTCAAACTTACTTGGGAGCAGTAAGGACTTCTCAGCTGCACTCACCACTATCCAACCTTCTGCACCAATGAACGCTTCCATAAGTTATGACGTCACTCATTGGACTTCTAGGCTTTAAGATGAGATGAATGTGTGCTGGACTTTATGTACATGCTCAGTAGTGAAGCTCCACTGCTACAGATCAGAGGAATAAGGCACTGGGAAGGAATGCCTGCATTTAACTCATCACTGCTAGAGGGACCAGGAAAACACGAATGTGGAGTCGAAGTCGTGAACATTTTCGTGGAGCTGGAATCTGAGTTGAAGTTAGGAAAATATCGAAGATGGAAATTTGGCCCTGAGGAACTGTGCGACTAATTGTCCAATGCAGGGTCTTACAACAGGGGTAACAGCCATAGCAGTTGCTATCGGGCCGGCAGTGTCAGGGGGCCTGGCCACCCGACCTGTCGCACTAAAGAATGGAGCAGGTGCACTGTTATATACATAACAAGATAATATGTATATAACAGTATGCATCTTCCACAGTACACAGTTGAGCCAACAGCTGAGATGACAAATGTCAAGGGAGGATCTGGCAGGACTGAGGATCTCTTGTCTCTACTTCCTGCCACCTACTTCCCCCAAATGGTCAGCAGCTACTGGGCTGCATTAAGTCAGATCTATGACACCCCGCTGGGATAAGAAGACTGCCTGTCAGTGAGTACGTACATGTGTGTATGAGTGTATAAGTGTATGTGCATGTTGTATGTGGTCTTCATAATGAAAGTATAGTTAGCTGCTGCCAGATAGCTGTAACAGATTAGCAGTATGTCTCTTAGGGATTGGACATGTCAGTTGCAAAAATGACAGATCCTTTGCCATCAGGGAAAAAGTGTCAGGTCCTGCCCAAAACAGACTGTTCAGCTAATATTTATGAGATAGATGATAGATAGCTGTAATCAGTCATCACGTAGGACCTTCACAAGTAGCAGGGTCTATCTGTAAAAACTATGGCCAAAAGGTAGAAGTGACATTAGCTTTATCTCAGAAATGGGGGGGGGGGGGGGGGAGAGGAGTGTCACATGTAATACTATAAATCACGTGTAATGATGATTTTTTTTTTTTTTGCTGTTACATAATTAAAGCTTAAACGTGGTTGTCTGATTGATAAAGTTGATTGGACCACTGGACAAGTTAATCCCCAAACAAAGAGAGCAAGAGGTCGGACACTCCATTCACCGTGTTTGCCGCTGACTGAATAACAACAGACTTCTGTTTTAACAATTCATGGAGCTCCCACCAATGAAGCCCCAACCGTTCAGCAAGTTACCCCTTATCCTGTGGTTAGAAGATGATTTGTGGACACAGGACAACCGATTTACTTCTTAATTCCTCACCGTTTCAAGATCTCTGCTTGCCGTCAGTGCAGTCAGGGGAACTTCTTGCTTACAGACAGTAGATGAAAATCCATCCTGATTATGTGAAACAGAGTATTTTAATTAAAAAGTTAACATTTTTCAGCTTTACATACAGCGTATATGACAAAATCTACAATAAGTAAAGATAATCTCCAACACAATTCTATTTCCATACATACGCCATACACCTGGTTCATCCGTACAAAGGTGCATTTCAAAGAAAAAAAACAAAACAATAAAAAAAACGTCCACCTGATCACTGAGGTCTCTTCACTTAATGGACCCCAGAATACTGTTTTTAAGCCAAGATACAACACAATAATGCACGTACAAAAACAGCAGCATGAAGTGTCACTTTTATCCTACAGAATCCACACAATATGTTTATTTCAAACAATAACCTGTTGTAGATGGAAGAGCTGGCCACTCACCACTTCTCTCTCTGGTGAACTGGGTCTTGATCCAGACAGTCCATTCTTGGTCGGAGTCTTGGCTTCCTTTTTCGGAAATTGAATCTTTTTTAAGTCCAAACGGTCATAGGTGACCCACTCATCCAATCGTTTATTGACTAAAGGAAAAGTCACAGAGTTAAGATACTTAAAGGGGTTGTCCCATCATAGACATTTATCCCCTACCCACAGAACAGGGTATAAGTGTCACTTTACTGGGGGGTTTTTACCTGTGGGACAAAAAGTCAACTGAAAACCTGCGAGTAGTGATCCACTAACTTATATGGGGTGGAAAGAAATCATCCAAAGAAATGGATGGAATGCTGGTGACACGTGGGGATTCCCTGATCACAAAGTAATTTGATATTTATCTCATACAGAGATGATGCTCTTTTCCCTGACATTGGAGGAGATTCCCATACACATCATATGACTGCCAAAAGTCTGCAGGTTTAACTAACATACTGTTAGAAAGATGGAAAGAGGCTAGCTCAAGAAAAAAGGTTATTACATTCAATTAAAACATGACATACTCACAATCTATATAGTGAACATAGTAAAGTTTCTTTGCAGACAGATCTTTGACGCTCAGGATTTCTGCGAGAGCTGAAATAAAAGGAAAAGTAAATATTTATCCAAAGCTCCCTTCATCCCCGCCATGAAATAAAGCTTCATTTATACTAATAGACTCTGTAAGTAATGGAGAAATGCATCTCTTGTCATTTTGGAGGTGTTGCTCTTGTTCCCAGGGTCAACATCTGCAGAGAGTTTGTATGTTCTCTCCGTGTGTGCGTGGGTTTCCTCCGGGTCCTCCGTTTTCCTTCCCACACTCCAAAACATACTGGTAGGTTGATTAGATTGTGAGCCCAATTGGGGAAAGGGAGCGATTTGCCAAGCTTAGTGCAGTGTAAGCGGTGTGTGATATATAAATTAAGGAATTATTATAAGAACATCTTACAAGCAGAAAGCTTATAGCCCTGGACAATGACAACAAAAAATGGATACTTAGTGATTTTTTTTTTTTTTACTTAAAGGCATCTATATGAGCTGTAATTGCAGCCTTACTGCAGGACTTTTGTGCCATACTCAAAACATTATTTAGATTTGGCACACTAGTCCTGATATGAGAACTAAATAGTTATGATGATATACAGTATATTCAGGTTAGAGAACTGGAATTAGTCTGGGAAACATGACCAGGTTTTCCAGTCTGAACACAGTCATGAGAAACTCGGATGGGCCCATAGAGTATTCAGCATATTGAACGTATTCCTGCCGACGCTTCATGCACACTGTACAAAGAGGTAAAACACTTACGCCATTCCACTTCATTGTCTTGGTTCTTGCGGAGGACGGGTAGTCGGCAACCTTCTACAATCTCTGCCTAAAATAAATAAATAAAAAGGTATTTCTATGCTGCAAACAAAAACTCAGGTGTCTCATTTTCCTCCTAATGACAAAACGCTATGAAATGTTGCTCTTTTAATGCTATTTAAGGTAAATATTAAAAGGGTTGTTTGAGACCCTATCCCCCATATTAGCTGAAGCTTCACTTGTGCACTGCATGTAGAAATGCAAATCAATTGAGGCGAGGAGGAGTTTAACGTGATTGCGCACACACACACACACACACACACATATATATTATATATACACACACACATATTTATATTTAGACCTAAATGCTTCCAATTTTTTATCCGGTAAAACATGCAGTCTTATGAAAACTAAAAAGTCTTCTATTCCTAACAGGCTCCAAAGCACAGAAGGTTACCTCCTTTATGCATAGTGCCTAAAAAATTCTGTTAAAGGTATGCTCTTTTATTCACCTGCTGGGCGTCTTCTTGTTGTTGTGAATTTAGATTTTCAGCATTTACAGATCTGCAGAAAATCTCTTCTACATACTAATGGAAAAGGCAGGCAGCACTCCAAGGTTCAAATCAAACGTGAGTAATTTTTATTGAAACGGGCAGCGACGTAGCCTTGAAAAAGGTGTCCAACACCGAAACGTCGCTACCTGTTTCAATAAAAATCACTCACGTTTGATTTGAACCTTGGAGCGCTGCCTGCCTTTTCCATTCGCTGACTACAAACCAGGATCAAGCCGAAATCCTTGGAGGCATTGCACCCCTCCTTCTCAGGAGTCACTTTACTGTGCGGACTTGAACTTTTTCCATTTTATCTTCTACATACTAGTTTTTTTCCTATTTAAGTAGAAATTCCATAAGTGGTTGTTATTATGTGTGGAGAAGATCTGTTATAATCAGTGACTATGTTGTAGGTGAGAACACAGCGGCCCACGATGATCAAAAACACTGCAGTCTGTACTAGGAGCAGTTTGCCCATATAGTGCGCCAGATGCATGAATCTGGTGCCCCCTGCACTGCCCCGACAGAGTGCACCAACTTTTTTTCTTTTTCATGATAAGATGTACGACACAATTCTGTAAGACACTCCATAATGTGGCGCATGGCCCAACCACGCACCGGAACGCCCCTTTCTGTGCAGAATTGTGTCTGGACACTTTATAAATACATGTGCAAAAATCTGGTGCAGAGGCTTTAATAAATTTGGGTTTACAGCATGTTACCACAGGGACACATTTAGGTCTGTATTGGAGCCGTAGAAGAACCCAGTGATGGTTTATATACAAGAGATGATACGTGCAGACAATGTGTCTCTATGGTTACAGACAGACCCTGCGCCCCCTCCAATTCCCGATAGGTATAAGGCGCTAGAAGGTGCGGGGTCAGACACAGCGAGGAGCTGCCATAACACTAAGTACACGGTACACAGCACTTCCCCCTCCATCATAACTCATAGAGAGACACAGACCATTACACTGTAAGGAAGCCTCACCTCCGCCATCTTGTCTCTGCTACCTCTTCCTCCTAAACTCAGCTCTGGCCCCGCCTTTTCCTTGGTCGCCGGGCCGTTTCACTACGCGCCTGATTGTAAGGAAAAACATCTACTTTCACAGACAGTTACGTAGGTGAACGTGTTATTATTGGATATGAATTTAGCTCCATTGTAGTTGCAGTTTAGGCAGTAAGCAATGTCAAATAAACGGTCAGGCACTTCCTCGAACAGCCCGAGCGGGCAAAGGGGGCTTACAGCCCCAGGAGAGCGTGAAGAGACTACTTGTGCGCATGCGTACTGTAACGTTCATATATAACGATGAACCTGGAGAGTCGCTATATGTTGTACTAGTGTGGACGATGTGCCGTGCAGTACAATAGTCTATATACATGTAGATCTTTTTATTTAATAGAATATCGTTTATCGTCGAATAGTTTTGCGTGCACACAGTGCGTTTTGTTATTTCATACGCAGTGCAAATGTATTAGGAACACGTTCTCTGAGGTATATCATAGTCAACAAAAAGAATTAACATGTCTCTGCTCTGACATATCAGACTTCTAGTCCATAATTGTGTGCTGCTTTCTAGGCCGTGTCCACACAGTGCGTTTTGAGACGCAATCCAATGGCTTCCTACATGATCACATGTGTTTAGGTATAATTGTGTTTCCATCTCGTTCAGCAATGTTACCACGACATGTGATGACGGTTGTAGCCTTTGGATTGTGTCTCAAACTTACTTGGGAGCAGTAAGGACTTCTCAGCTGCACTCACCACTATCCAACCTTCTGCACCAATGAACGCTTCCATAAGTTATGACGTCACTCATTGGACTTCTAGGCTTTAAGATGAGATGAATTTGTGCTGGACTTTATGTACATACTCAGTAGTGAAGCTCCACTGCTACAGATCAGAGGAATAAGGCACTGGGAAGGAATGCCTGCATTTAACTCATCACTGCTAGAGGGACCAGGAAAACACGAATGTGGAGTCGAAGTCGGTGAACATTTTCGTGGAGCTGGAATCTGAGTTGAAGTTAGGAAAATATTGAAGATGGAAATTTGGCCCTGAGGAACTGTGCGACTAATTGTCCATTGCAGGGTCTTACAACATGGGTAACAGCCATAGCAGTTGCTATGGGGCCGGCAGGGTCAGGGGGCCTGGCCATCCGACCTGTCGCACTAAAGAATGGAGCAGGTGCACTGTTATATACATAACAAGATAATATGTATATAACAGTATGCATCTTCCACAAATGTCAAGGGAGGATCTGGAGGACTGAGGATCTCTTGTCTCTACTTCCTGCCACCTACTTCCCCCAAATGGTCAGCAGCTACTGGGCTGCATTAAGTCAGATCTATGACACCCCGCTGGGATAAGAAGACTGCCTGTCAGTGAGTTCGTACATGTGTGTATGAGTGTATAAGTGTATGTGCATGTTGTATGTGTGTATATGGAGTGTATATACTGTATGTACAATGTATATTCAGTTTGTGTGTATATGGTGTATTTATATTGTATATATGTGGAAATATGATGTGTATATACTGTAAGTCTAAGTATGTTTGTATATAATGCAAATGTACTATACATTATGTGTGTATAAATGTATGGATACTGTGTATATATTGTATGTATGTTTGTATACATGTATATATGACTACATAAATGTGCATATGTGTATAAATGTGTGCGATTGTCTAAACATATTGTCTAAGACATATAATTAAACACAAATAAATAAAACGTGACATGACACCTCTCCTCACCTCATACCTGGAGGCCAAGTCCCACCATCTCATCCCAGGCAAGGTACCACTTAGTTACAGAATTCCATGGTCTCTCGGGTCTCTCTGTCGCTCTTGATACAATACTGTCACTGCAAAGCATTCTCTAATGTCCTTCTTCATCTCAGGAGGCATCAGGGCAATGCAGAAGGTTTCAATTAGCTTACTCAAGAAGGCTTCGAACCAATCCACATATGTAATGAATGTGAGCTTGATTAAAAAAATTCTAAATGGGGGTGCAGTGGGGCTAAGCAGAGTTTGGAGGATACTTTTGCAGCCACTGCCATTTGAAGTCTCATATAGCCCTTGGTGCAGCGATGAGTGTCAGTGCCTGTGAACCCGAAAAATCACCCAGATCAGGTCTGAGAACATAGTTTTCGAGGTATTTGGTTGGAAAGCCATACTTGTGTCCAAAAAAATGCTGGATTATCGGGAAGGCCCACATACAGTGATAGAGACCAGTGCCTACCCTATACCATGTGTAAAGGCAAGGAGGGAGATTTATGAGAGAAGTGTCTGATAAGTGCCCGTGGCAACCTGTCAGAGCTCGGCTTTCATTTTCCCTCAGCTGTTTATAAAATGAAAGCTGAGCTCCGATTGGTTGCCATAGGCATAAATCTCCCCCACGGTGTGGATGTCTGTCCTGGAATTCTGGGTTGTGTAAGAAAGATAAACGTATGGAATGTGATGGATGTATATATTTTTTAAAGGGAATGTTGACCCCATGCAGAAGTCAACTATGGGGCCCAGCCTTTCCTGGTTACTTCCCAGGTCCCATGCATTATTCTTTATGGCTAAATGAATTATTGGTAAATGTTTTTTTAAGTGGTTGAAACTGTGTAAATGTGCCAGTTTCTAGCATAAAATGTATGATTTAAATCACAACTGTGAACCAGGGCCATTGTTTGTGTGTCTTTTACAGCATTTTGGTCCCTTTCATGTCATACCATTAGGACATACGAGATTTACAAAAAATTGTTTCTCATTCTGTCAATTTGCCTTTTTGGAATTTATTTGTTAGTTTGACCATTGATGAATTGTATAATAAACTGTATATATGCTAAAATAAAGATATGTACTTGTTTTTATTCAAACCCTGCTTTCATTTGTTTGGTTTATTTCACTGGTTCTCCATTTTCCCCTTTTTATATTTGTCTAGTGTGTTTATCCAGCAAATCTGCAGAAATTATACAGGCTATTATATTGTAGGAGGAAATGCCGTAAGCTTCTGCATTGCCTAAGGCCACATTCACACAACCGTTGTTGGGATGTATATCCTGATATATGTCCCCTGAGATTTCACCTGGCTGTGGTACGGTGAGCATAACCTGTGCACACCGTACCATGCCGTTGCTACAAAAAAGATAGAGCAGGCTCTTTCTTTGGCCGTGGGGACTGCTGTGCGGAACTGTTTCCTATGAAGAGGGGAGGCGTAAGCAGCACTCATCCCTCCTTCTCTCCAGCGTGCCTCCCTTATGCTTGCTCGGATACAGTCGGGCAAGCATACGTTAGGTGTGCAAGCAGCATAACTCTTAGATCTGTACCTACAGAATCTCTATAATGGGTGTGCCAACATGCTCTCTAACCTGACAAAGCAGCCTGATTTTTTTTTCCTGTAACCCTCAATAATCTTAAAGGAAATTTACCACGGGCCCCAAGGAGTTTTTAGGTAATCAGACTTACATGCCAACGGTACGATCCTAAAACAGAATTCTATCTTCACTAACACTAAAAATCCTCAAATCCAGGGAAAAAATTGATTCATACAAATATGTCAATTTCTCTTGGGGTGGAGCATGGGAGGAAGAGGAACTACTCAGCGCTCCGCCGGCTTATAATTATTCATGCCTCTGCTGCCATTCCCCTCCCTGAGACTTGGTGACGTAAGAAGAACAAGCGCCTAAAGAGGCGCTTATCATAATTATAAGCCAACGGAGCACCAAGCAGCTTTTATAATGCTTACAGGAGTGCCCAAGCTCAATTCACATATTTTTATAAATCGATTTTCTCCGGATTTGTAGCTTTTTAGTGTTACAGATGATAAGATCCTGTTTCAGTATCGTACCATCGGTATGTAAGTCTGATTACCTAAAAACTACCTGGGGCCAGTGATTTCCTTCCAGCTTTATATAACTGTTGGATTCAGTACCCTGTATATTTTTTAGGCTACCTACTGTCAGGTAGGCAGGCCTGGACTTAAGCTTGGCGCCACTTACCTGAGAATAGATGCTACTGAAACTACGAGGAGACTAGAGAAAGAACATGCCAATCTGAGGAGCAACATGTATTTAAGGATGCAAAGAGCTGGGATTGATTGAAGTAGTAAAGTAGGGTCCTCTTACTGTCTAAGACTAGAATGCCACTTTAAGGTTAGTTAAATACTTTTCAAGAAGAAATTTGTGCACATAGAAAATGTGTTTTTTCACCTTCTAGTCGCAGGGATGGCTACCTGAACCCAAACTTCAAACTTGTTACGATCCAGCAAACAACAAACAGTTTGTATCACAGCCACGAGGAAGCATGCATAGTGCGTTTCAAACGCATTTCAGATTTACATTTTTTTTAAGCTGTTATATGTGGGAACTGGAAATTTGTGACTATGGTCCTGAAATAAAAGCATAAAGTTTTATCTTTGAAAAATCGGTTTCAGAGTGTCCTGTTTGCTGGATGGTAACAAGTTTGAAATTCTAGTGCGGTTTGTCTGCAGTCCAGGAGGGATCTACAGCACAGACCAACCTGCATGCTACAGACCGGTGAGCTGACCCTACACTCATGGCCAAAAGTTTTGAGAATGACACAAATATTATATTTTCACATGATCTGTTGCCCTCTGGTTTTTATGTGTGTTTGTCAGATGTTTTATCACATACAGAAATACAATCATATTATGAGTAACAAAAGCTTTTATTGACAGTTAGAATGAGTTAATGCAGCAAGTCAATATTTGCAGTGTTGACCCTTCTTCTTCAGGACCTCTGCATTTCTCCCTGGCAGCTCTCAATCAACTTCTGGACCAAATCCTGGCAGTCCATTCTTGCACAATCAATACTTGCATTTTGTCACAATTTGTTGGTTTTTTTTTGTCCACCCATCTCTTGATGATTGACAACAAGTTCTCAATGGGGAGATCTGGGGAGTTTCCAGGCCATGGACCCAAAATCTCTGTTTTGTTCCCTGAGTCATTTAGTTATCACCTTTGCTTTATGGCAAGGTGCTCCATCATGCTGGAAAAGGCATTGTTGATCACCAAACTGCTCTTGGACGGTTGGGCAGCTGTGTCCTGCTGTGCTGCCGCTGTCCAGCTCCCCCGGATCACTACTTACCTGTCCCGGCTCCGGTCCCGCTCCTGCTCGCGGACTAGGCCACGCGCCCCTGCTCTCTAGGGCGTGCGGGCCTGACTCTTCAAGAATTTAAAGGGCCAGCGTCCTCCTTATTGGTGCTGGCATTCCCGGCTTGGCTATATAGCCTGGCGACTCCCAGCATCCCCTGCCGGATCTTCAGGTCATTCTACTGGAGAGAAAGCCTTAATGAGCGTTTCCAGGAGTCTTCGTTATTCGGCTAGCAGCTAGCATCTTTATCCCCCGCGTTGGTCCAGGGAGTCCACAAGACTTTAGTCCTAAGGGACTATTCCCCGAGATTGTGGCATGAGAGAGCCGATTCCCTTGGCCGAGAAGTAACCCCACACATGAATGGTTGTAGGCTGCTTTACCGGTGGTATAGCTCACCTTGTCTTCTCCGAACAAGCTGTTTTCCATATGTTCCAAACAATCGGAAAGGGGATTCATCAGAGAAAATGACTTTACCCCAGTCCTCAGCAGTCCACTCCCTGTACCTTCTGCAGAATATTAGTCTGTCCCTGATGTTTTTTCTGGAGAGAAGTGGCTTCTTTGCTGCCTTCTTGACACCAGGCCTTGCTCTAAGAGTCACTGCAGTCTCACAGTGCGTGCAGATTTACTCACACCTGCCTGCTGCCATTCCTGAGCAAGCTCTGCACTGCTGGTAGCCCGATCCCGAAGCTGAAACACTTTCAAGAGACGGTCCTGGCACTTGCTAGTCCTTCTTGGTAACGTTTAACCTCTCTCCTTGAATTCCTTGATGATGCGATAGATTGTTGACTGAGGTGTAATCTTTCTAGCTGCGATACTCTTCCCTGTTAGGCCAGTTTTGTACAGTGCAATGATGACTGCATGTGTTTCTTTAGAGATAACCATGGTTAAATGAAGAGAAACAATGATGCCAAGCACCAGCCTTCTTTCAAAGTGTCCAGAGGTGTGATTCTTACTTAATCATGACAGATTGATCTCCAGCCCTGGCCTCATCAACACCCATACCTGTGTTACTGGAGCAATCACTGAAACGATGTTAGCTGCTCCTTTTAAATGTGTTTTGGGGGAAAGTTCATTTTCTAGGCAAATATTGACTTTACAATTAATTGCTGTTAAGCTGATCACTATTTATAACATTCTGGAGTATATGAAAATTGCCATTATAAAACCTGATGCAGTAGACTTTGTAAAAATGAACATTTGTATCATTCTCAAAACTTTTGGCCTTGACTGTACATGGCTAACTGAAGAGCAAGACCTTATATCTTTCAGTATGTGTATGAGTGGAGCAAAATGGAGCATATCATCTTTCCTGACCTAATATACTTACTGTGCTTTCACCATGTAAGTAATGATTACATATTCTGCCAGATCCCTCAAATCAACTGGAAGAAACCTACCCAGATCTAATCTTCCTTCTATAGTATTTTCCTTCAATACATACCTTCCTCCCTATATCTCTGGTATTACCGGCTCCATCCTCCGCACTTTACCACACCCTTGCCTCCTTGGGCTACCACTCCCCCCTTAACCAAGCACACCTTCTTATCCTGAAATTTCTCAGCTATTTAATATATAGGAACGTGCCTCCTCCCTCATTCCCATTGTATAAGATACATGTAGAAGTAACTGGCTCACTGCCTCATCCTTCTTTCCCAGCTATCTTTCTTCATGTCTGATCTGCGTGAGAATAGGAGAACCTGTTCTCACCTGCTCACTACCTCATGTTACTTTTGGTTTAATGGCACAGTAATCTCCTCTATTTTTTTGCTTTTTAGAAGGCTGTAATAAACGTATAGCTTATATGTCCATTTAATCTTTCCTTTACAGTAAGCCACTGTATTAATATATATACCCCATATATATTTCCTTTAGCACATTTCTTGTAGCCAAGAACACTTTACTTCACTCATACATAAACATCTCCCTGAATATTAGCAAGGCATCACTGAATTACAGAATATGGAGTAAAACTTCACTTTTATTGATTATTAGTCATTTTAAAAACAAGTCATAAAACACCCAAACAAAATACTAGTGGAATCCCCACCAAAATGTGAAAAATTCAAATAGTTGAGAAGGCTGTTTTCACCCCTAGATGACATTTTAGCCTGTCTAGATGCCTGACCACTAAAGGCATGTTCACACATTGGTACAGTGGGGAAGAGTTACTCCCAAACACAGATTGGGTTTAGGAGCCAGAAATACGGTCTGTTTACCAGCAAAGCGCATGTTGTTCGTTCCCAAACCCAAGTATTTAGGTCTAAACGCGATTCAAGTGGAGTGTGTGAACAAAGCCTAAGGCTTCTTTCACACAAACGTTCGCCAAGCCCGGGCTGGGACCCGGCTGTAGCACACATTTGGCTGGAGAGGCGGAGAGATGAGCACTGCTCACCCCTCCCCTTTCCATAGGAACATCTAGTGGCTATGGGAAAAGACACAGCATGCTCTATTTTTTTTCCCTGCGACGGACGGTACGTTGACACACGTGTGTGCCAACGTGCGGAAAGAATACTGGGTATACATCCCCACAACGTTTTTGTGAAAGGGGCCTAAGAGTTAGTATACAAACTGCTAATGCAATGTAAGAGCTGTAGAAGTGTAACAGGTGCTCCCACGACTCATATCTCGGGTTGTGGGCTCACCCATGCCCCTCTCTTTTCACAAGCGGGGCACCCACGCCACTTACCTATTCCTGTTCCGGCAGCCGTGCGTACGCTGGCTCTCGAAGATTTAAAGGGCCAGCGCACCGCTGATTGGTGCTGGTCCTTCCCAGAACCCTTTATTACCCAGCCTCTTCCTGCTCACCCGCCAGATCTTCGTGCCTTGTGCCATAGAGAAAGCTTTGTTCCTATGCTCTGCACTGTTATTGTGATTTACTGTTGTGACCCCGGTTCCCTTATTGACTTTGATCCCGTGCTGCCTGTCCTAATCTTCCTCTACGTCCCCGACTCCGATCCTGTGCTGCCTGCCTTGACCTCCTGCCTGTCCCCGACTACGATCCTGCTCAACGTCTTTGTACCTCTCCTTGGCTGTCACCGCGGACAGAGTCGCACGTGTGGAACGACCTGGTGGTACCACGCCGCAGCAAGTCCAACCCGCTTTGCAGTGGGCTCTGGTGAAAACCAGGTACCACTTAGACTCCGGTCCCAGGTGTCGGCTTACGTCATTGTTCACTGAGGTCCAGTGGGCCTGACAAGGCGTATATCGCTAACAGAAGTCCTGGAGCATCACAAATAGCAACATCACTACAGCCCTTACAAAGTAGTGTTGCATTCAAATTTACACAGGTGATCAGAACTAAAGCATCAGATCGTTGCCAGTATTAGAAAATATTGTGTGCAGAGTTTCTCTGAATTGATACTAGTGGCATATAGCATAGGGGGCATTGAATCTCAATAGGGAAAGTCTCTCTCCTGCCAGCCCCGCAACTGTGTATCAGCAGTGATCGCCTGAAATTTCACTCTCTCGGCCCACAAATTTATGAAGAACCAGGCAGGCTGTGCCAGATGTAAGGGCACAACCAGTTAACCTAAGGAAGTGGGGACGCTCACTACTTGATCAGTGGCAGATTATCAGATTATAGACATCCCAATATATTTTCATGGTGAAACAGACTATCCTTATGGTTGCCTCCTCAATATGCATTTCCATTAAATGTCAGGTGAAATTTAGGAAAGCCCTTATACACATAAAGTCCTATCAAATATGATGGTCAGGCAAATGTGCAAGATTGATCTTCCATAAAGTTCATTTTATACTTAACATATACTAATGCTGAAACGTGTTCAACCACACAGAAAACAATACGTTAAAACTGAGAAGATGGGATCTCCGGAGCACACTACCTGGTTGCTCTTATATACCCTTTTTTGATCCCAGTTCTCTTTAAAGGAAATCTACCACCAGGATGAAGATTGTAAACCAAGCACACTGACATACTGGTGTGTGCCCCCTCTGACAGAAGCTGATCTTCTTGTAGCTTTGTATGCCTTTGTTTTTAAGAAAAAACTCCATTTTCTTGACATCTATAGAGTCTGGAGTCCCTGAGGCTCATTTGCAGAATGTGTGAAACTTTTATTTTAAAAACAAGGTCCTTGGAAGCTAAAAGAAATGCAGAACCTGCTCTTACCAGGGGGCTCTTACCAGTATATCAGTGTCCTTGGTTTACAACCCTTCATCCTGGTGGTAGATTTCCTTTAAAGGGGTTTTACCCATGAAAGAAAGTTCTCAAATTTGAATCCCTTAGTAATGTTTATACAATAAAGATAATTTTTGACCCTTTAATTTACAATTTTACTTGGTTTTATTGCTGTTTTTGATACTATCACTCAGTGATGGTCAGTGTAAGATTCCAGAGTGTGGGCGGGGACTCTCTAAGCAGACACTTCATGATTCCTCTATTCTATAAGATGATGTGTGCTGACAAATGACACACTCGCCTCTGCAATCTAACCAATAAAACACACAGTCAGCCCTGCTATGCCTCTCCCTCCCTTGAGATCAAGACCTTATCTTGTCTGTAGTTTGTAGAGCAGGTCTCTGCACACGCTGCTTGCCTCTGTCTGTAGTTTGTAGAGTCATAGTCACAAGTTTATGGTTGGATCCAGGGACGACCAAAATGTAAAAACCAGGACTGATAGAGACAGGTTGGAATTATATCTGTGAAATTCTATATTTTTTTAAATTACATCGAATAAGATAATGGGGGTCATTTACTAAGGGCCCGATTCGCGTTTTCCTGGCATGTTACCCGAATATTTCTGCGCCGATTTTCCCTGAATTGCCCTGGGATTTTGGCGCACGCGATCGGTTTGTGGCGCATCGGCGCTGGAATGCACGCGACGGAAATCGGGGGGCGTGGCCAAACGGTAACCCGACGGATTCGGAAAAACCGCCACATTTAAAAAAAAAAATTGGTCGCACGGGCCATACTCACATGCACCACGATAAAGATGATGAACTCCGGGGCACTGGGGGAACTGTCCATCAGGCTAGTAACCCTTGCTGGGCAGGCTGAAATGCAAGGAGGAGGGTGTGGTTTTGTTAAAACACAAACACTAAGCCACAGTTCACACACAAATTAACGCCACCTATTCTGCCAACTACGGATAGTGCAACGTTTTGGCATGGACATTACAGATACATTCTTTTATCTAATTCTATACTTAGAATTCCCAAATTTACGACTTAGTCCCTTTGTCACTAAAAATATCACCCTGATTATAAGAGGAGAATGAAAATGCCAAATTTGTTTAAGTCTCCCCCATGGCAATTATATAAAATGTAATAATATTATCAGTAATTAGACCTTACTTTACTACCTTACTATACAATGGATATTCAATGCTGCCAATACCTTAAAACTTTATGGCTGTCAATTACTTATGACAAATGTAAAAAAAAAATACCATCACAAACAATGTTATACTTTATTTTACAATCATCTTCTTCCAAGGCTTTTTTTATGCCTGAGAACTTCATGGAAGAAGAGTCTCACTAAATCCTGCTTACGAGGGTGTGTATAGCGTGTAAAGTAATTGACTCATTCCATCCTCTTCATTCCTGTGTCTATGGCATGTTAAATGTGAGGAATAGGTATTTGCCTCTCCTTTTCATTCATTCTTTTATGAAATTATTACAAAATGCTGAATGACATTCAGTCTTGGAAAAAATAAAGCATACAATCTTGACATGACATGATTAAAACCTTGGTGAGGGTTTGACTGCAGCGACCTCCACAATCATTGAACAGGGCTCTCAGCAATCTGGAAAACTGGGATCCTGTTCTCACTAATGGGTGGAGTGGCAGGTAAATCAGAATTTATCAGGGTTTTCTGATCTGGAATAGACTGGAATGTATTAGTACAATGCCAAGTTATTAGTTAAGAACTCAGGGAAATAATTGTTGCTGCCTGGGAAGGGTTATAAGACTTCAAAATCAAACATTTTACAGTGAGAAAGTTTATGCACAAGTGGAAAACAGCAATGGACGTCATGGCAAATCAACCTGGAGGGCAGACCGTGCTCAAAGACAAGAACTACGTCCAAGACTATAGAGGACTTGGTTAGAATCTGAAATGTTCATTACAGTACAATTAGTCTGAACAACTGAGGTGTGATTGAAAAGGTTAGAAAGAGAAAGCCTATTATTTCTGAAAAAAGAAAGTTTCTTCTGAACAAACCACAAAACCTCTAAAACCTTTGGATAAACCTGAACAAAGTGAATATATATGGCACAGTGCCACATTTAGTGGAACCAAACCAACATATCATTACACCATGCCAACTGTGAAAAACGGTGGTGCAGTGGATGGTTATCTTTTCTCCGTGCATGGTACAGTACGGTGACACACATGTGTGGTCAATGTACCACCGGATATACGTCCTTACAACAGCAGTATAAAAGGGCTTAAGGCCTCCTGTACACAGATACAGGCTCCTAAGTTGGCCAGAACCCATGGACTGCACACCTTGTACAGAAAGGGAGTCTTTGCGTTACATAGAAACATGATGCAAGGACTTTCCGTCTGCCAGCAGGACTGCAGAACCAGCACTGTTTTGGACCCGTTTTCATGGGCTGCACACAATTGGGTGCTTAGATCCTTAGTAGCACACCATTTACAACAGTGATGGCGAACCTTTTACAGACCGAGTGCCCAAACTATAACCAAGACCCACTTATTTATCGCAAAGTGCCAACACAGAAATGTAATTAGTGATTTATACTCCCTTCTCTGTCACAGCTTCCATTGATACCAGCACCTAAGGAGACCAATAAAGCAGAAAATGGAAGAAATTTGGATGTTCATTGTAGCTTCCCTCCAGGGTTCCATAACCAGGAAGGATTGTGAGGTCCAGAGCAGGAGCTACAATGAGAATCCAGATCTGCCCCTCCTCCACTCCTCCAGTAGTCCCAGGTCACTTTAAAATAGCTCTGTGCACCGCAAGTCCTGGGCTGTCTGGGACTGAAAGAAGATACCTGGAGTCTTCTCTGGGGATGGCCTGGGTGCCCACAGAAAGGGCTTTGATTGCCACCTCTGGCACCCGTGCCATAGGTTAGCCACCACTGATTTACAACCACTGAAAGAATCATAATAATAATAATTTCTTTATTTATATAGCGCACACAGATTACGCAGCACTGCACAGAGCTTACCAAATCAGTCCCTGTCCCCAGTGGGGCTCACAATCTAATCAACCTACTGGTATGTTTCATATTCTCCAAGATGCAGAAAAAGCTGTAAAAAATGTTGGGGTTACATATCCTGGGAAAAGTATTTTGATTTTCTTCTTATGAATGTTGAAGACACTGATTTTTAGAACTAAATAATTTAGAAAATGATTTTAAACCTCTAGCAAACAGCACTCAGCGGCTAGGAACATACTCAAGTAAACTAGTACTCGGAAAGGGTGGAGCGCAGGTAACTGATACTAGTTATCCGCAAACAATAACAGGAGCTAATAACTGTTCCCAGTTTCATGTTCATACAGGAGCAGTCAAATGAAACCAGTTACTCTATTAATTATCACCACCCTGTAATTATAACAGCTCGGCCCAATATGTTTTGAAATACACCCAGCGCACTTTAGTTCTCATAGTGTGCCATGTAGCTTAAAGGGACAGGAATAAGAGGTGAAAGCTGTCTACATTGTCCAGTGAAAGGGCTGTGACATGGTCTGGATACTTTCCTTCTTAACTATAAATAATTGAATAAAGTAACAGAAACCTAATGGCTGGTGATTACAGCTTTCTAAGAAGCCTATTGTTATGTTCATTCATGGCATGAACATATGTGGAGGGAATGGGTCCTTGGTGTTATCTAATGAATTGTGATTGTCTAGTACAAAAATTAGCGTACAAAGATTACATGTGAGATCTGGCTTTAGGGTGACCCGCATATTTAAAGGACTGAGTGGCCAAGTCAGGTACAAGAGGAAAGTCCTAAGGGGTGCTTAAAATTTCCCATCTTTACAGGCCCCTCCGGTGGGGCCAAGTCTGCCCCCCCCGGCAATTGTATGACCATTGAAGATGTTCTAAGGAAACCTATGGCTGGTCAGCACTTTCCGTGGGTCTCTGTCCTCGACCAACTGATTTAATGGGGCACATTTACTTACCCATCCCTGGCGCGTTCCCCGATGTACATTGTACAAGCAGCATGCACTGTGACGCGATTCACTAATATCGTGCGTCCGATTTCCTGCATGTGTCTTAAGGATTTATAACAGATTGGTCAAGAATGTTGAATAAATGGTTGACTTAATCATGGGAAAAGTGAACAGAAAAAGTAACCAAATACTCAGGATTTTGTCGGGCACCCAATATACAACATGCCTTACAAATGGAGCATCATCATGTGAATGGCTTCTGAAATGGTTTTCTTTGTGTTGTTGTTATGGCATACACACCATGTGACCCAATATTCTTTCCTCCTGAAATGGTGTGGGTGTTTTTAAACAACAAAAAAGGAAATGTAATTGCTATGAGATTTACACAGATTTTCCCCCATCCCTTAGGCCCCATATACACTGCCATAATTGTGTCTGTGATCTGGCTGCACAAATTGCGGCCCACCTGCCCCACCTCAAACAATGGATTGGTTGCCCCTAATTGTCCACCTTTTGTGTCCTGTTTGTGTCCTGTTTTCCCCCTGTATGGATACAAATACAGTCCTTGAATCAATATGCCCAACGTATTTATAGCCTATATAAAATATGGAAGGCTGACAAATGATGTCATTGACTTGTTAAAAAAACATTGCAGATGGGACACACAGATACGGGGGACCTGTTAAAAGACGGCATTGAGCATGACCACATTGAATAATGCTGAAACGTGATGGGTTTGGGTTTGAGTTTGGAGGCATTCAATCCTTCCTATGCTGTGTGGATCTAGGGTGCTTTCGCATATGTCATATGGTCTCCCTCCTAGGACAAGTGTGGTCACAGAAGGCTAAAAACACATGAACTTGCTCCGCCTTTAAATAATGTGGTGGATGGATAGGACTCCAGGTATCAATATGGATCAGGGCCAGCATCAGCACTGGGCATACTTGGGCAAGTGCCGGGGGCCCAGAGCTGCTGGGGGGCCCACATAAGGTTGTACATAACGAATCCATGGGGGGTGAGTAGGGCTGTATCCAATAAATCCATAGGGTGTGAGGGGGGCTTATATAAAATAATTATGAGGGGACTGTTTGGGAGGATAAACTAGAGAATATTTTAGGGAACAGGAGGCTGTTTTAGTTTTTGAATTTTTAAATTTACTGCAAAGGGACCCACTGAGGCTCTTTCGCCCAGGGGCTTACTGAAACCTGGAGCCGACCCTGATATGGATAGGACTCCAGGTTCAATATTAAACAAGGTGTCTCTTCTTGGAATCCTGTCCTGTCACCACACAGTTCAGGATTTACAGATTTTTTTCCATTTATTCAGGAATTATTGCAAAAATATTCTTTACTGGGCGTGTGGATAGGATTCTTTCCCCCCATTTTATGAGATAGTGAAGTTGAATGCTTAATATGATGCTAGCTGATGGTTATGCTGCTGCTAGTCTGCAGTGTAGGTGTCCCGGTGTTTATACTGGCATTAGGTGAGAGATAACTGCTTTGATGTGATGTATTATTAAATGTGAGATATCGTTTTCTGTCGATGACTCATTATATTCCCAGGTTATTTCCAGGTTTGTACATGCACCTCATCTTTCTGTTGTGCAGTGGAATTACAAATGTCCTAACATGCAGACAAGAAAACCTTTGGTGGACAACAAATAGCCAATCATTTAATTTTTTAATTAAATCGCTCTGGTCAGCCAAAACATCTTATGTATGGCAAAAAAGACTCAAGCGCGCAAATGCATTCTTTTCAGAGGTATTTAATTGGTGGGTGAGCTCCACTCATTTGAATAGAAAAAGATTGTCCAAACCACAAACTTGGGCAAGAATAGGACCTTCTTAATAATTTGTGGCCCGGGCAGTCGGCTCACACAGTACACCAGGGGCGGAG
This sequence comes from Engystomops pustulosus, assembly GCA_019512145.1. Taxonomy (NCBI): domain Eukaryota; kingdom Metazoa; phylum Chordata; class Amphibia; order Anura; family Leptodactylidae; genus Engystomops; species Engystomops pustulosus. The sequence goes on from CM033647.1 coordinate 130,865,914, forward strand.
TGGCCATAAGACCCATCAGGGGAAATCCTGGTGGCCCAACTGGCCTGGGACCGGTCGAAAAAACCCCCATGTACCCACCTTTTCAACGCTCCCCCGTAGCTTCGCTGATACAGTACAGCCAGCAGTGACAGCTCCAGGCGCGCCGGTGCCGCACAGAGTATGACATTGCCAAGTGGCTGACATCCATAGTTTGTAAGCCACCAGCGAGCACGGAGCTGTCACTGCTGGCTAGACTACACCCAGGAGCCAACAGAAAACTGGAGCCGACCCTGTGTTTGAGCTCAGGAAAACATTTGTGCTAGCCAGTGGAACAATAGATAGCAAACATCCAAAATGCACATCCATGTGCATGGAGCCTAAGGGCTTATTCACACAACTGCTTATTTTCACATTTTTACATTTCTCTTTTTTCAATGTCTGTTTAAATAATTTTATAGCTTGTCCTATTTTTTTGTCGTCCTATTATTTGTGGACCACTGATGGCAATAGAAGTCAATCGGTCAAATAAAAAATAAAACTGATGTCATCCAGGTGTTTTGGCTTCTATTGAATGTAAATAATTTTTTTCAATGTAAAATGTATGCCAAACGGACATGAAAAAAAGGATGCCGACAAAGAACAGGAAAATAATGTAAACAAAATGGATCTGTTTCAATGGACACAGAAATGAAACACCTGTGAATAAGTCCTAAGCCTGAGCAGCGGCTCAACAGGTCACTGACCGGACATTGATCTCAGCAATATCTACCATCAATGTATTAAAGATTTTGTTTATTGAAGAAAAATAAGATATCAATCCTAAGACAAGTGGCATTCACAGAAAACAGTTGCATTAAATGCAAAAAAAAACTCTAAAAGTTAAAATCACATCCCTACCCCTAGAAGGCAAATTTGAAAATAAAAAAACATAAGCATTTTTGGTATTGCCACGTCATAAAATGCCTAATGTATCAAAATATAAAGATGATTATTTCTGATGGTGAATCCCAACGGAAAATAAGGTCCATACGCCTGTATAACCACTTTTCCACCATTTTGCAACACATCAAAATTAAATTTAAAAGTAATGAAAAGGTTGTACAGTCCTCATAATGGAACAGTAGTAGTAATAATAATAATTACTATATTTATGTAGCGCGCGCAGATTACGCAGTAATGGGAGTATGGGAGGAAACCGGAGGACCTGTAAAGAAAATGTCAGCTCATCCAGCAATAAATGACACTTTACACAGTTCCGTACACTGAAGAATGAAATAGTTATTTTTGTTTATAGTACAAATGCGTTTTTCCTACTTCCAAATACGTTGCATGGAATATTAAATGGCGCCTCTAGGAAGTGCAAATTGTTACGCACAAAACAAGCCCTCACATAGCTCTAAACACGGACTTCACAGTAAAAGTCCAAATGGGACTGGCATCAGTGTACCATTTCTTTATTCCAAAAACAGTAAGGCCTGGTATGTTTGTGCTTCCACATTTTGACCCTAGAGACAATTCTCCATTCCCTTGTTTATTAAAGGAAAACCACCACATCAAAAACATAAAAAACCTAATAATACTCACCCTTGCTCCTCTTCACCTTGAAGGGGTGCTAATTATGCAAGCCCTCCCATGCATGCATGAAAGAGGGAGGTGGCGAGGGAGTGTATAATTAGCAGCCCGTAGCACTGGACATCTTGTCCCCTCGCTCAATGCTGCTAATTATAACTTACCTATATTTCAAGGACAACATGAGTGAGTGGGAGGAGAAGTAATTGGCTGCAGCCGATGTTCAGGGTGTTCTCCACAGTGATGTCAATGTTTTCATATGGACTGTGACCTCACTGTGGACTTCCCTCCTGCTGAGGAACGGATATGCTCAGCGGAGGCCAGTGAAGGGATGCAATACTTTGCCTCCATTGGCCTTCGCTGAGCATATACGTCTCTCAGCAGGAGGGACCACAATGGAAATTTCCATAGTTTCACAGTGAACTGTGCAGACGAAGGCAAGAAATTATGCAAAGCTTTCCTGATGTATACACTGAGTGTATGAAAACAATACTAGGTGGACCTAGCCTTATTCTGTTACCCTGTCTTGCTATATTATAAATAACCATTTTTCTATTTTTAAACTGGTTATCTTGTACCCCTCACCTCAGGATATCTTGAAACTAGAGAACAGCTACAGAAGAACATGTTGATGTGTCACATGGGGATGGGCTTGAGAATGAGGTATTCCATTGCATGTGTATTATATAAGAGTGGTCTTTGGTCTGTTTGGAGGAGTCATGGTACATCTTGAGAATTTTGTAAGAGATGGGACACCCATTGAATAGAGGAGTGGCAGGATTGTATCCTTCTATTTCTCTCTCAGTGGGATGATCTTAGAGCATTAGGGATTGACAGTTACGTGTCCTACATACAAACACTGTGCAACTGTGTGTCACTGTTTTCACACCGCAGAAATAAACACACCCTTCTAACAGGCTCATGCACATACTCCTAACAAGAGCTACTTGATTTTCATGTGGCAATGTGTGTGCAGGTCAGGGTGTGGGTCCTTTCTTTCTCCCACCCAGAAGCCATGTCCCCACCTTACCAATCTTCATCTCCTCCCTGAAGCTTTTCCACCTCACTCCAAGCGGTTTTGAAACTGGTTCAGCAGGTTGAAAGAAGATGATGAAAAAAATAATAATACAGAGGATCCTCCCCCCACCGTTATTTCACAACTGGTTCTTTTACAGAAGACACTCACGCTTCATCAATATATCCTCCAGCTTTGGAAGAGCAGTCATTCGGGAGACTAACTTGAAGTTTCACCTTATTACATTTTCTAGAGATGACAAAGACTTCACAACTGATTCAATTCCAAATTTGAATCTCATCCACGGACTTGGGCTTAGATTGTTTTTTGCTAAAGACATAGACACATTTTCAGTAGGAACTTTTTGAATGTGCTTCCTGGACAACTATATGAATATTATTAATATTGTGTCTAACATATGAGGTATTTTTCCATATATTTTTTCTGTATGGTTTCTATTTTACCATTGGAAAACTTTGCACTGTGTTTATTTCCAATATTTTTATGCTACTTCAAGAAGGATAAAATTGACCATCTGTTTATTCTCCGGAAATACCACCAAGGCCTGGCTTAAATTTTGCTTATAGAAAGAAATCACTAATTGAACCATCCATCTGAAGTTTATGGACTGTACTGATCTCAGCAAGCAGTTATGTTATATTACCAGAAATAATTTATTGTTTAACTTAACTTATCACCAGAAGTACGGTAATTTAGCTAACTACTCCTAGTTGATTGTTTGAGGGGTTTCCAGCTTTGGTGGTCCCTGGTACAACAAGGAGATTTCAAGATGCCCAGGGCATTTCTGGTGAAGAAATCCAGTTTGGGAAGTTGTAAGAAAAAGTGGAGTGAAGTACTTGATGAGGACAGAGGGGAGCTATACATTCCAGGTAAATGATATACTATTGTCAAAATATTTAAAAAATATTTTTCAAGCCTTGTTTTTAAAAGTTTTTTTTGGGATTAAAATACTGTATTGATGATCTTTCCTTAGGATAAATCATTTTAGAATAGAGCAAACTCAATAGCTTCTGGAAAAGGGAACTTTGGTGAATGGAGCTGAGCTGCAAGGTCAAGATGTTCATGACCCATCTTAAGTATCAATATCGTTGTTGTGGAAAACACCTTTAATGTACTCTTGACAGCTATGACAGATCCACTTTTTAACTTAATTCCACAAGGAAACCTCAGAGAATGGGAAGAAAACATAATAGACCAATACCTACACACTTACACAAATGCTTACTTTTAAAGGTTTACTTTAAAAAATGATAACCTGTATAGGAACCACGTAGAAGCAACATCTAAATTTTGTTCATAGTTCACATTACAAACTTAGTTTAAAAATGTATCAATTTTATCACAGTCTGATGGTTGATGATAAATCTGGTGCATCTTTACATTGTGTTGCCTAAGATTATACTACTATACTACTTTGGGACAGAATTTAGTGCCAAAATTTTGACATCTTGTGCAAAGGTCCTGTTGACACTTAAATGTGCTTCAATATTTCTAGAAGCATATACAGTAGGTATGGCAAGTATTCAGACCTCTTTAAATTTCACTCTTTGTTGCAACCAATTGGTAAGATCAAAAACTGAACTGCCCAAGGAGCTCAGAGACAGAATTGTGGCAATTGTGCAGCATTCAAGGTTCCTAAGAGCACAGTGGCCTCCATAGTCCCTAAATGGAAAAAGTTTCATACAACCACAACTCTTCCTCAACCTGGCCGTCCAGCCAAACTAAGCCTTGGTGATAGAGGTAAAGAAGAATCCCAAGATCACTGTGGATGAGCTCCAAAGATGCATTAGGGAGATGGGAGAAAGATCCACAAAGTTAACTATCACTGCAGCCTCCACCAGTCAGGGCTTTGTGGCAGAGTGTGCTGATGAAAACCTCTCCTCAGTGCAAGAAATAGGAAAGCCTGCATACAGTTTGCAAAGAAATACATGAAGGACTCCCAGACAATGAGAAATAAGATTCTCTTGTCTCTTGAACCTTTTGGTGTGAATTCTAAGTGGTATGTGTGGAGAAAATCAGGCGCTGCTCATCACCTGCCAAATACGATCCCAACAGTGTCACATGATGGTGGCAGCATCAAGCTATGGGGGTTTTTTACAACTGCAGGGACAGGACAACTGGTTACAATTGAAGGAAAGAAAACCTCTTCTAGAGTGCTAGGGAACTCAAACTGGTTCCTAACAGCATAGTTAAAATAACAAAGCAGCAGCTTCAGAGCAATTTTGTGACCATTCTTGACTGGCCCAGCAAGAGCTCTGACCTAAACCCAATTGAGCATTTCTGTAGAGACTTGAAAATGGCTGCCCACCAACGTTCACCATCTAACCTGAGGGAACTGGAAAAGATCTGCAAGGAAGAATGGCAGAGGATCCATAAATCCAGGTGTGAAAACCGGTTGCATCATTCCCAAGAAGACTCATGGCTGTACTAGCTCAAAAGCTGCAATACTGAGCAAAGTTTTTCTTGTTTAGTAAATTAGCAAAAATATCTACAATTCAGTTTTTTTCTGTCAAGATGGGGTTTACAGTTACCAATTGGCTTCAATTAAACAGAGTGAAAAAGAAGTCTGAATACTTTCCGTACCCACTGGAGTTGTAAAGATTTCCTGTAGATCATCTAACTGATATGACAAGTGCTCTTGTTTGCCCAAGATTTTAAAATGTACCACCACCCCCATTCTCATGACATTTATTGTATGTACCGTATATCCTAAAGTGCATAGATAATGACATTGCCTACTTTTATTCTTGGAGGGAGGTTAGGGTGAGAGTTTTTGTACTGTCAAAAATAAATAATAAACTAGAATGGAGTACAAATTTATGTCCCCCTAGTGGTGGATTATCTTCACAATTAAAAATGTGTAAATGTATCCTTAAAGGAAATCTACCACCAGGATCAATGATTGTAAGCCAAGAATACTTTCATGCTGGCGTGTGCTCCCTCTAGCATAATCTGGTCTTCTTTTAGCTCATTATGCAAATCAGTCAGAAGGGCTCCAGGCTCTGTAGTAGGCTTATTTACATCATTTTTAAAGCCTTTTTTGTAAAAACATGGGCATAAGGAACTAAAAGAAGAGAGTATCTTGCAAGAGGGGGCACATAGTAGTATGTCAATGTATTTGGTTTACAATCCTTCATCCTGGTGTTGGATTTCCTTTAAGCAGCCTTTAATAATGACACATATAGGCACCATCAACAGTTTTACTAACTAGCCAAAACAAGAGAGTTGTGAGATGTAACATCACTTTACCATACAACTGCTACGGTATAATAACGTGATCCAATACAAACATGCTCCCGGATGCTCCCTCTCCCTATCACATGATATCAAAATCAAATAAACAGCAGCAACTTCATACAAGTTTACATCTATTAGTACAATAACAAATACAAATACAATACAAAACATGCAGATCAATATTTATTAGAGTGAAACGCCTATTTAGCCTAAAATGTCACTCATATTACCTACTGTGCTGCACATGAGTAAATGTAAAGGTTTACCCTACTACTAGCTATTACCACCACACCCATGATAACAGGTGTATTTAATGGACCGTCTTAAAATATCCATAGGCAAACATTTAAACTGAATGGGTCATAGTGAACATCTCCATAACTTTTGGTGTGGTACAGTCATAGGATACCTAGCTTCTGTTTGTAAATTTACATTATGAGAGGACTGCTGCTCTGAAGGGGGCAAATCTAGGAGCAGCACCCTAGCTATGAGGAAGCAGGTCACACAAGCTGATCGAACAGGACTATCAGGTGCGGACATAGGCCTCGGCTGTCACAGTCTAAGTCTGTGTCACAAGCTCCAGAAAAAAAAGAAGGCTACAATTGCTTGTACAGTATAAAGTACATAACAGGGGCCACATGGTGACATGGTGCACCAGGCTCCATGAGCAAAGAGGGTCCACATTACAATAGATTTTAGCCAAAGGTGCACCAATAACAGTACATGTGAGCTACGACTGCTCTCATGACAGTGTGTACAAGCCATAGTAGTCCTCACAAACATAAGTTTGCACCAGCCACAAGCTCCAGCGCAACCCTGCAGCCCCATAACATTGCATACTAGCTACAGCTGCCCCCAATAACAGGGTATGCCAGCAACATCTGCTTGAATAACAATATATCCAGACCAATGTTCCTTGCTCATAACATTGTTGGATGAGATGCAATAGCAGGGGCCGTGTACTTCCTTCTTCCGTGAAACATGTAAAAACAACAGTTAACATTCCTTTTTTAAATAAGTGAATTTTTTAAAGAAAATAGTTTGGGGTGGAAGAACCTGAGAAACGAGCATGAACTCCACCCTCAGCGAGTTCTGGAATGAGAACTGCAAGTTAAGTCTTATTGACTGTCACTAGCACCTGACGTAATACTGCGATGGCTGTTAATCCCTTAAAGGAAATTCATTGTTTGCTTTTGTATATTATGAACAGCTCCAAGTTCCAGTAGGCCCTTGGGAAACAGAGCCTCAGTGGGCCCTTTTGCAGTAAACTCAAGTAGCGGTATGGATTCATTATATAAAGCCTCCTCACACTCATGGATTAATTATATGCAGCCCCCTCCTCATCCCCATGTATTACATGCAACCACTTACCACCAGGAATTATATGCAGCCCCTTCTCACCACCCAAGTATTATATGCAGCTTCTTTCTCACCCCCATGTATTACATGCAGCCTCCTCACCCCCCTGCATTTTATGCAGCCCCTTCTCACCACCCAAGTATTATATGCAGCTTCGTTCTCACCCCATGCATTAGGTGCAGCCTCCTTCTCACCCCAATGAAGTATATGCAGCCTCCTCCTCAGTCACCCCCATGTCCTTTTGTTTTTTTTTACATGCAGCCCCACTCCTCACCCCATGTATTACAGTAGCCTACCCTCCTCAGCCACCCATGACTTTCATAATGGAGCCTCCTCCTTAGCCCCAGGATTATAGCAGCTCCTCACCCCCATGGATTGTATGCACCCCCTCCTCACTCTCATGCATTATATGCACCTCCTCCTCACCTCCATGGTTGTATCAACCCCCTCCCACCATGCATTATAGCAGCCCCTCTTCCCCCTATCATTATATGCAGCCTCCTCCCACCTCCCATGCTTATAATGCAGCCTCCTTAACCCATCTATATAGCATCCTCCTTCTTAACCATGCTTAATGGCACCCTCTTCACCTCCATGCATTATATGCAGTCCTGGATTTTATAATTGTTTTTTGAGCAAAACCCTCAGATCAAGGATAAACAAGATATGTTTCTGCATCAGTGTAGCTACAGCATTCTCAATGTATGTTTGGTTCACATTGTATAAAACAAATGGTATATTTTCTAACCTTGAGAAGACATTGTGTGAATAGTGAGATATGCAAGTCGTCATCATAACTCTTCTGGCTTGTCAGTGTTATACATAACCTTCATAATGTTCCAAGATCCTGCAGCACCTTTTCACCTAGTGTGTCTTTTTATCCCATACAGTGACCTGGAAATGTTTCCCCAAAAAGATGTGGGAACGAGTACGACAATGAGGTGGCTCTGGATCTATTCTTCCTCACCTCCGCTGTTTGGCAAGTTCCTCATCCTATAAAGGGACACAGAAGACATCAGTCAGTCTCCTCAGATTCAGGAGCTAGACTTTCAATCACGCAGGTACTTAAATATATGTAACAAACACATATTTCTGAAGGTGAACTTGCACTGTAAACAATGTAGAAAAGACTGGTCGAGCCATGAATTGGGCGCATGATTGGGACCAGCTCACACAGCCAAAAACCCACCATAACCTGCAGGTCACAATAAAGTTGTATCTGCATTGAGCTATAATTTGGAGTGCCTGGATCTTTTTCTTAGATTTATTTTGGTGGCACTAGAAGTAGATTTGCTATCGGGCAAATCTTCAGAAGTATTGTGGATTTTGCAATTGCCTGGAGGTGGGGCAGGGGGCAACTTAAAAATCGAAATGAACTCCCATTTTATTGAAGATTCGGATTCCTGGAAAAATTACTTGCTTTGATCTAGGTCTCTTATCGTTGTGGTGATAGATGGTGCTGTAATCGCCCAAAAATCAAAATGTCTACAAACTGTTGAAAGGGGGATTTCCCTGAATCAGGGGCGTGAGTCAGAGGGTGTATCGCAACCGGGCCCATGAGGTTTAGGGGGCCCATAAGGTGTCACTTTCCAATATGAAAGACGAGTCTATAAAAAACATTATAGTCAGTGGGCCTGGCGCAGACTCTGCACTGGGCCCATCAGCTTCAAGTTATACCCTGCCATAATGCACATCAGATCAAAATCTGAAAATACCAATGCAATATTTTCTAAAAGCTATCCAATATTACCAAATTGAGCACTTGATGGTTAAGCATTCGATATATAAAACGTTGTATGTGTGAGAGCAGACCACATTACCCAACCAAATTGGCATCATTGGATGATTTGTGCGAAATATTTGACACATACATTTTGTTTTCGGATCTGATGTATTTTGCAAGGTATCCACCGTCCTGACACCCTGTGTAATGTAGAATGTAGATCGGCAAAATATCTCACCCAACTGCCCGCCAGCATGGGAAAAATTAGTTAATTGCCCAATCTTTCTCTAGGATATAAAAGTAAAACAAAGGCGTATGACAACAGCTTTTATCCGTTCCTTTAGGTAATATGGCTTATCCTAAAGAATTGTGATTTAATATGAGCAAGTCCTCTGGGCCCTGGGGCCAATTTCCAATGGGCCCTCCTCTCTATGCCCCCAAAAATTAATTATTCTCCTCCATTTCAGTTTTTTTTATAGTGCAATACTTTATATATGCGCACATCTGTCAGCCGGCAAGACGTGCTCTATTTTAGTGGCACGGACAGTTGGCTCATGCTCAGGACCGTGGAATTCATGGCCATGTGCATGAGCCCACAGAAAGTAGGGCTGTGACTAAGCCACCGAAATTATGGCTGACTCACAGTCAGTGTTGTGTGCATGAGCTTTAGGTTTTACCTCATTTAAGTTAGTTACCTACTTTAGGGTTACTGCCCCCTTCCTTGTTAAATCCATCTGATTTAATTCCCTTAATCTTAGTATGCCTCTTTTGCCCCTATTCTTATGTCTACATTACTAAGTATGTCCCTTTAATTTGCCCTAGTGTATAAAAACTGTGATATGACAAACGCATAGATTTGCTGCATAGAAACTAGAACATAACTGATATTACTGGGTACAGTACCAGCAGCATTTACACAACTAAGATACAGAACCACACCAACATTAACATTAACAACTTTAATAAGTTTTCCCCCAGTAGCTATAATATATTCCCACCCTCCCACAGCTGCAACCTTGGTAATATACCCCCCCCCCGCAATGGCCATTATTAGTTTTTGCATTACAATAATACAAATCCCCAATTATTTAAGAAAAAACCCCCAAAAAACGTAACTTATTCCCCCTTTTCTCCTTCTAGATGAATGCAGTGCAGGCACGTTATTAAATGCTCCTGCTCGCCTGGGTGATGGAACAGTTGGGACCCGGCTTTTTCCAGTCGGATCCCATGTTCTGATAGGGAACAGAGGGTGTGCTGCGCCGAGTTTATCACCCACGGTCAAGTGTGGCCCTCTGCGGACAACGTGCCCGGTTGTTATGCCCCTGAGGCACCAGCAGTTTCCCCTAGTATTCATGGAGGGTTGTTGTCCTTGATTTATATAATTCTCCCACCAGTTCTCTTCTTTTTCTTAATCTATATTATCATTACAGGGCGAACAAAGATGCTCTCTGTTGTACACTGTGGACAAGAGCTTTACATACCAAAGGATGCTGAACCGCCATATGAAGTGCCACAGTTGAGGTGAAGAGACATCGGTGTCAACATTGTGGTAAAGGGTTCAATGACACTTTTGACCTCAAAGACACGTGCGCACCCATACAGGTAAGAAAGGAGAAGCCTGACCGGTAACCGGGTGATGCATCCCTAGTGCGGCTTAAGATTCTTAAATTAGTTATCATAGGGAAATAAAGAGCTACTTGGGGATGTATTTTTGATCTCCTATTTGGTGAATACACACCAGGTCACGTAGCTGTTCGGCAAGACTGCAGTGTTAAAGAGGGGTATTCCATAGAAAGTCTGATACAAACACCCTAATGATAAATAATGTAATATGGTAAAATAGTTTGATTTTATTATTCACAAATTGTTATGGCTTTCTAATAACGTTATCACCAGATGGCTGCCACTGGAAACTACAAGTCCCATGATCCTTTTAGTTTCAGTAACTCCTCCTCCCTCCATGCTTTGCTCCTGTGATGATGTATTAGACTGTCTGCTCTGTTACATAGTAATGATATGTGAACGCCACAGTGCACATTGCCTCACTGAGATGACATCTCACCACACACACTGGCCATACGGATCACTGCAAACACTACACCAACTTAGTGGCGATGCACAAGCAAAATTTTAATACCAACTAATTACTATCAGCTTAGATTTTAAGACACCCTTTGTATATATTAATCTTATTTCTGGAATACCCAATTACGCAAGTGCAGGAGTCGACACAGTACCTACTTGCACAACACCATATAATAGGTATCGGTCTTGGTATTGCAAGTTTGTTCTTAATTGGGACTTGAACCAGACCAACTAAAACAGCTGAAAGTGGAAGCAATATCCTGGAGCACCATGATCACTTCCAGCATCAGGGATAAGTACATTCTGGATAGCAATAAACGTTTTTTATGCAGCAAGTTACACATAACTATAGAGTAGGTTTCCATCAGTAACACTCAATATGGCTGCCTTATAGTCATCACTTATGAAGAAAGGGGTGATTTAATGAAAATTGTGTCACAAATTGAGCAACAATTACTTACAACTTGCACATGCTAGGAAATGAAAGCTAGGCTGTGATTGGTTGCTGTGGTCTGGAAGACAATGAAAATATAGGTAATAAGACACTAAGGGCGTACTTGCTTTGGATATTTCTTATTGTGTAGCTCTTGTGCCATCTAGTGGTTGATATACTGTTATGAAAGACAACAAAGGAGGATTAGCAAATTAGTAAATCTCTGTCGCCACCTATTGACAATGATTATACAATTACTGGTTTACAATAAAATTTAAAAATAAAAGATTTTTCAAAGATCTAAAATTCATGGATGTAATAGGGGGTAACGATGTCAGCCTTGTGCGCTGCGCAGCGAGCTACCGAGCTCTAAGTGTTCAAGATGTGAGGATACAGGATACACGAGTCCTACATCCTGCACCAACAATAACTTAACTTACGAATGGTGAAAGGACTCGACTTACAGGAAATGTGTGTCAAGTTGCTCCTGTCATCGTATCTGAAGAACCATGCTAACATTGTTGGAAAATCCTAACACAATATGAGATCCTGTCCCAAGATTTAAAATCAATACTGCTGATATATGCTATTATGGGATGCTAACAATCGACTCTATAATGTAATGATATTAAAGGAACCTGTCATCAGGGACCTCATTTTCATCTAAAGACATGTGCAGAGCCATCACGACACCTGCAGTGCCAAATATGTCTTCTGCCTTTTCTAAGCTTTGCATGACAGTATAATGTGTGATATAACTTATCTCTTTCATCCTGACAAAATCCTGGGGGAGTCAACAGGGTGGGCTTTTGGTTTGGATGCATTTCAAAAACAACATGTGCCTTATCTGTGTTGCTCACTCCTCAAAGCTTAGCCCCCACCTTTGTGCTCCTGTACAGCTCTTCCTCCTGCTCCTTCCCAGAGTCACAGCCTGGTCACCTGACATCAGTGGGACAGGGCAAGCTGTACAGGAGCACAAAGATGGAGCAGCCTGCAACTAAGAAAGTCACATTTTGTTTTTTGGAATGCATCCAAACCAAAGCCCGGCCCCTGGGACTACAGCAGGATTTTTTCAGGGGGTAAGAGTAATTAATAACACACAATTATATTTGCAATGCTTAGAAAAGGCAGATTTGCACTGCTGTGTCATGGGCTTTTACTATCTGTCTTAGTGGGAAATGAGGTCCCTGGTGACAGTTCCTTTAATGAAATTGCACTAATAAGCCACTGGGGTCGGTCCTAACACCCGCAATCTATGATATAATTTATCACCAATCTTTTTATGGGTAGCAGAAATTTGTTATCGCGGAAGCGGTGAGACATATTCTTTTTTTTTTTTAGGTGTTCGCCCCTATAGTGTCACCTTTGTGACAACCTTCCTCAGCGCTGCTCACTGGAGTCACATCTGAAGAAAATCCATGGGGTACAACAAATTATGCCTACAAGGAGCCGCAGGACCAAGCTCTATGTGTGGAAGACTGGGATTCACCAGCTGACAGCCAGGAGAGCCACCTCCATCACCTCCAACACCAGCATCCGACCAGTTCTTTACTCCAACGCACTCCAGAAGCTGGCCGGTGACTCTACAGAGTGATGTCAGCCCCTTACTGCACACGCTCACCTCTTCTGAATATCTCGGTCCCAGATCTTCATAGACAGTATTGGTTCATTTCAATTACCTCTCTCGCCAGCATCTACTGCCATGAACAAAATATCCAGTGTATGAGAAACACACAAAAAACCTGTATGTACTAAAGAACAATTGTGTGCACATAATAATCTAGCTGCAGAAAAATAGTAATTCCGCCACTCTTTACGCACCCCCTCTTTAAAAGGAAACTACATTGATTTGATGCATTATGAGCCAACATACATTGAGAATGCTGGTAAGCTACACTGATGCAGGATCATATCTTGTATCCCCTGTGTTGATGTAGTTTCCTTTCAAACGCAATAATAATAAGGAACCTTTCATGGGTGATTTGAGACACTAAACCATCCACAGGTCCTTACGGACCGGTGGTTTAGTACCCCATTGCCATTTGGTACTTTTAAGTACAATCACATTTTTTTTAAAAAACACTCTATACTCACCTTGTCCCTCACTCCCTTTGGCAGCTCTGTGATTCAGCAAGTGAAGTCGTGAGTAACTAACCCGGTTTCACTTCACTTCAGTACAGCGCATGCGGCAGTGAAGGAGAGGCATTTCCTGGCTTTAACGCCACAATCGCAAGAGGAGGCGCCTTATCTTGCCTCATCAAATCACATCAATTTGAGTTAAAAGTTATCATTATTGAAGACTTAGAAAGGGATACTGCAATAATAAAGAAAAGGTTTTCTCATAGGCTTCCCCAATGCACCCTGGGACATCACTCACAAGACTGCTGGATTTATACTGCCAAGCTCAGAATATTGCAGGGGTGACCTATATCTTACCTTTTACTTTTTATTGTATGTGGGGTATTTACTTGAGTACTAGTACGGCCACTAGTGGTGCCATTACTATGCCCAAGTGTATATTCGATGCAATTTACAGAATATTACAGGACATTGTACATCAGACTGCTGGTGTCAAAAAAGCTATTTTTTTGTGTGGTGGATCAACATTCAGGGAAAAAGGCTAAACTTAAAGAAATCCTACCATACAAATCAGTTGCACTTACTCATAGTCCAGGACTGTGACTGGTAATCTTATTTGTTTCCATGGCCTCTTCTTCTAAAATCAAACTTTAGAAATTATGTAATGGGCTGAAATCTCTGTTGTGGTGTTTCCAGCACCCCTCCCACATATGAGGAGCCTGCCTCCCTCCTTCTGCTGAACTTCCTCTGCTGCTGTGAGATTACAGCAGTATAGGAAGGGGGAAGTGCTGAGGCACACGTGGGACATGAGCCAGCTCGCCGAGCCCTTTCTGACTCCATAATTTAAAGTTGATTTTAGACGGAAAGAGCCTGGATATGAAATAAAAAAAGAATGACTGCAGTCCCTGGTTGATCTGTGCTTGATTTTGACGGTAAAGTGTCCTTTAGTTTTGGCAGCATGATAGATTTCCTTATGCCGTCTATTTGCAGATTCTTAATGGTGAGAGTTGTGAATGATGGTTCATGTAATATAATATTAGATAAATATTGTAATCTACTCCACTAATGTAACAATTCTACAGCTCAATGTACAAAGGATTCAGGACAAAGTTTCATGTGGATCGAGCATCACACCCCAATGCCTTTTTTTTAGGGACATTGCTACGTTAGAAACATTTTTGCTCAATATTTTTTTTTTAATGCAACTCCAACTGCCTGCATTGACTTAGTAAGGAGTTAGGAATCATGTAGAGAAAGTAAGGGGACTGTGATTACAAAGCCTCAATAGAGGTCTATGGCACCCGAGCGAAGGTGCGTCTGGGAAAATATACAATATGTTCTATATGTTGCCGTGTTACCACACCCTGTCTGCTCATCTGCATGAGCCTGTGTAGTAAGCTGCTGAGGCGTGGAGGTTTTTGTTAAGGTATAATACTGGGAACATAACTAATACGACAGAACCTTGTCGCTATAGATCTTGGATGATCCATTGTTACAGATTCATTATTATACAGATATGCTTGTACAGAGCTGTATACCTAATCCTAGATGCACATGACACAGTGTTATAATAAGTGACTATGTGCCTATCGAGGGTGCAGAGGGCTTATATCTCTATAACAGATTATAGAACTAGAGTACAAATGTTAAAGCCACCACACATTATGGAGATTTATCACAAGTCTCTTAAAGAGAATGGTTCTAGCAACCAATCAGAGCTCATCTTCATTTTCCCACAGCTGTTTATACAACTAATGCTGAGCTCCAATTGGTTCCATGGGCACCTAGAACATTTAACCTCAACTTTGATAATCTCCCCCTTAAGAGTATGTTTAGATTTTGCAGTCTATGTTTTTGTGCTGTTGCCCAAATCATTGTGACTAGCTTTTAGAATAAGTGAATTTTGTCCTAACCTCTTTACAGGTGGACAAATATATGAAGTGGCTTATTTTTTATAATATTTGGTACCCTTTCAGTACACCTATTGCCATCATACTGCTTGGGTTAGCAATTTCTATTGATGTTTATTGACAGCTATGTATTTCACTACTCATGGAAGACCACTATAAGCTAAATGGTTCTTGTTTCCTTAGGGTATGTCACATGTGTCCTCTTTTATAATTAAGAGAAAGTGTTTGCTTTATTTTACTCTTGACAACTCAATACAGAGTTTGGATCTCAGGAACTATCCAGCAAGTCCAGAATCATCTGACTGTGGTTGTAGCTAGTCCTGGATATAAAAAGATGTCACACTGGCTAATAGTTGTCAAGACAACACATGTTAATAAAACAGGATTAAGCAATATTAAGCAACTTCAGTGTTGACATTTGGCTAAAAAAAATTAGCTCAATAAATAATTTTCCATCCTTTTAGTCACCTGCATATGATGTGCTGATATGAACTATTTAAGGCAACCAGCCTGAGGTGCTGTCCCAACTTCGCGTTTACTGATGCGTTTAAAACGATGCTCAGTCGCTGAGTGGATATTCCCTAATTAACATGCGGTTGGTTCATGCTTGTGCGTTTCCAACGCATCGTTAACATGCATTAACGCTGCGTTTTTGTAAACGCAAGCGTTAACGACTGTTTCATTCGGGCAAATACCCTTCAACGGTAGCAAATGCGTTTTTAAACGCCTGCGTAAACGCGACGTGACAGCACCCTTAGCTAGCCCACTGTTTCCTAGTACTATAACTTTCTCTTGTATATAGGCAGTAGCAAACCACAGCCTAGAACCGTTATGCTTAAATTTAACATACTGGCCGAGAGTACTCAAACTACCATATGGACCCAGGAACAGAGCCCGATATGTATCACATTGGGAGTTCAAATTCAACTGTGCAGTACTGTGGAGGTGGGTATAGTTTATTCAAAGAGGTTTCCAGCCTCTATCTACTAATGAACTATGTTTTAGGTTAACAGGTGGGGGTAAAGTACCATTTCAGTCATAGTGTTTTGAACAATAAAGTTCACAATTTTCCTATATCTTGTTAATGTAAATGAATTCCTCATTTTCTAGATCTCTGCATGGTGTCCATTCTATAGAGCATCATTGTTTATTCCAGTGGACAGAAATCTACCAGGTCATGTGATTTAACACTGGAGGGAGGTTAGGGTGGAGTTTTGTACTGCCAATATGAACTCAAATAAAAACTAGAAAGGAGTACAGATTTATGTCCCCCTAGTGGTAGATTATCTTCACAATAAAAATGTGTAACGTATCCTTAAGGAAATCTACCACCAGGATCAATGATTGTAAGCCAAGAAACTTCATGCTGGCGTGTGCTCCCTCTAGCATAATCTGGTCTTCTGACTCATTATGCAAATCAGTCAGAAGGATCCAGGCTCTGTAGCAGGCTTATTTTACATCATTTTTTAAAGCCTTTTTGTAAAAACATGGGCCTAAGGAAACTAAAAGAAGAGAGTATCTTGCAAGAGGGGGCAACATAGTAGTATGTCAATGTAGTGTTTACAATCCTTCATCCTGGTGTTGGATTTCCTTTAAGCAGCCTTTTAAATGACACAATTAGGCACCATCACAGTTTTACTAACTAGCCAAAACAAGAGAGTTGTGAGAGTAACATCACTTTACCATACAACTGCTACGGTATAATAACGTGATCCAATACAAACATGCTCCGGATGCTCCCCTCACTCACATGTATCAAAATCAAAAACAGCAGCAACTTCATACAAGTTTACATCTATTAGTACAATAACAAAACAAATACAATACAAAAATGCAGATCAATATTTATAGAGTGAAACACCTATTAGCCTAAAATGTCACTCATATTACCTACTGTGCTGCACCTGAGTAAATGTAAAGGTTTACCTACTACTAGCTATTACCACCACACCTGATAAAGGTGTATTTAATGGACCGTCTTAAAATATCCATAGGCAAACATTTAAACTGAAAGGGTCAGTGAACATCTCCATAAATTTTGGTGTGGTACAGTCATAGGATACCTAGCTTCTGTTTGTAAATTTACATTATGAGAGGACTGCTGTCTGAAGGGGCAAATCTAGGAGCGACACCTAGTATGAGGAAGCAGGTCACACAGCTGATCGAACAGGACTATCAGGTGCGACATAGGCCTCGGCTGTCACAGTCTAAGTCTGGTGCACAAGCTCCAGAAAAAAGAAGGCTACAATTGCTTGTACAGTAAAGTGACATAACAGGGGCACATGTGACAGGGTGCGACCGGCTCCATACAGTGCCACCCCGAAGAGGGCCCCACATACAAAGATTTTAGCCAAGTGCACAATAACAGTACATGTGAGCTACGACTGCTCTCATGAAGTGTGTACAAGCCATAGTAGTCCTCACAAACATATGTTTGCACCAGCCACAAGCTCCAGGCAACTGCAGCCCCATAACATTGATACAGTCCCCCAATAACAGGTATGCCAGCAACATTCTGCTTGAATAACAAATGTATCCAGAAATGTTCCTTGCTCATAACATTGTTGGATGAGATGCAATAGCAGGGCCGTGTACTTCCTTCTTCGTGAAACATGTAAAAACAGTTAACATTCCTTTTTTAAATGAGTGAATTTTTAAAGAAATAGTTTGGGGTGGAAGAACCTGAGAAACGAGCACCCTCAGCGAGTTCTGAATGAGAACTGCAAGTTAAGTCTTATTGACTGTCACTAGCCCTGACGTAATACTGCGATGGCTGTTAATCCCTAAAGGAAATTAGTGTTGCTTGTAATTATGAACAGCTCCAAGTTCAGTAGGCCCTTGGAACAGAGCCCAGTGGGCCCTTTTGCAGTAAACTCAAGTAGCGGTATGGATTCATTATATAAAGCCTCCTCACACTCATGGATTAATTATATGCAGCCCCCTCCTCATCCCCATGTATTACATGCAACCCCCTACTCACCCCCATGCATTATATGCAGCCCCTTCTCACCACCCAAGTATTATATTCAGCTTCCTTCTCACCCCCATGTATTACATGCAGCCCCTCCTCACCCCCTGCCTTTCATTATATGCAGCCCCTTCTCACCACCCAAGTATTATATGCAGCTTCCTTCTCACCCCATGCATTAGATGCAGCCTCCTTCTCACCCCAATGAAATATATGCAACCTCCTCCTCACCCCCTTGTATTACATGCAGCCCCCTCCTCAGCCCCATGTATTACATGTAGCCCCCTCCTCACCCCCATGCATTTTATATGGAGCCTCCTCCTTACCCCCATGCATTATATACAGCCTCCTCCCCCCCATGGATTGTATGCAACCCCCTCCTCACTACTAATGCATTATATGCAGCCTCCTCCTCACCTCCATGCACTATATACAGCCCCTCTTCCCCCTATTCATTCTATGCAGCCTCCTCCTCAAATCCCATGCATTATATGCAGCCTCCTTAACCCATGCATTATATGCAGCCTCCTTCTTAACCCCATGCATTACATGCAGCCTCTTCACCTCCATGCATTATATGCAGGTCCTGAATTTTATAATTGTTTTTTGAGCAAAACCACTCAGATCAAGGAATAAACAAGATATGTTTCTGCATCAGTGTAGCTACAGCATTCTCAATGTATGTTTGGTTCACATTGTATAAAACAAATGGTAGATTTTCTTTAACCATTGAGAAGACATTGTGTGAATAGTGGAGATATGCAAGTCCCAGCATAACTCTTCTGGCTTGTCAGTGTTATACATAACCTTCATAATGTTCCAAGATCCTGCAGCACCTTTTCACCTGATTGTGTCTTTTTATCCCAATACAGTGACCTTGGAATATGTTCCCCAAAAAGATGTGGGAACAGAGTACGACAATGAGGTGGCTCTGGATCTATCTCTTCCTCACCTCCGCTGTTTGGCAAGTTCCTCATCCTATAAAGGGACACAGAAGAGCATCAGTCAGTCTCCTCAGATTCAGGAGCTGAGACTTTCACCGCAGGTACTTATAATATAATGTAACAACACATATTTCTGAAGGTGAACTTGCACTGTAAACAATGTAGAAAAGACTGGTCGAGCCATGAATTCGGGCATGATTGGGACCAGCTCACACAAGCCAAAATGATCTGGTTAAACCATAACCTGCAGGTCACAATAAAGTTGTATCTGCATTGAGCTATAATTTTGGAGTGCCTGGATCTTTTCTTAGATTTATTTCGGTGGCACTAGAAGTAGATTTGCTATCGGGCAAAATCTTCAGAAAGTATTGTGGATTTTGCAATTGCCTGGAGGTGGGGCAGGGGGCAACTTAAAAATCTGAAATGGGAACTCCCATTTTTATTGAAGATTCGGATTCCCTGGAAAAATTACATTGCTTTGATCTAGGTCTCTTATCCGTTTTGGTGATAGATGGTGCTGTAATCGCCAAAAATCAAAATGTCTACAAAACTGTTGAAAAGGGGGATAATTCCATGAATCAGGGGCGTAACTTGAGGGGGTGCAGAGGGTGTGATCGCAACCGGGCTCATGAGGTTTAGGGGGCCCATAAGGTGTCACTTTCCAATATGAGAAGACGAGTGCTATAAAACATACATTATAGTCAGTGGGCCTGGCGCAGACTCTGCACTGGGGCCCATCAGCTTCAAGTTATACCACTGCCATGAATGCACATCAGATCCAAAATCTGAAAATACACATATGCAATATTTTTCTAAAAGCTATCCAATATTACCAAATTTGAGCACTTGATGTTAAGCATTCGATATATGAAAACGTTGTATGTGTGAGAGGCAGGGACTCACATTACACCAACCAAATTTGGCATCATTGGATAGATTTGTGCGAAATATTTGACACATACATTTTTAGTTTTCGGATCTGATGTGTATTTTGCAAGGTATTCCACCGTCCTGAACACCCTGTGTAATGTAGATATGTAGATCTGTCAAAATATATCCACCCAACTGCCCGCCAGCATTGGGAAAAATTAGTTAATTTGCCCAATCTTTCTCTAGGATATAAGTAAAACAAAAGGCGTATGACAACAGCTTTTTATCCGTTCCTTTAGGTAATATGGCTTATCCTAGAATTGTATATGTGAAATATGAGCAAGTCCTCTGGGCCCTGGGGCCAAATTTCCAATGGGCCACTCCTCTCTATGACCCCCAAAAATTAATTATTCTCCTCCATTTCAGTTTTTTTTATAGTGCAATACTTTATAGATGCAGCACATCTGTCAGCGGCAAGGACGTGCTCTATTATTAGTGGCACGGACAGTTGGCTCATGCTCAGGACCGTGGAATTCATGGCCATGTGCATGAGCCCACAGAAAGTAATGAGGCTGTGAGCTAGCCACCGAAATTATGGCTGACTCACAGTACCAAAAAGTGTTTGTGTGCATGAGGCTTTAGGTTGTTACCTCATTTAAGTTAAGTACCTACTTTTAGGGTTACTGCCCCCTTCCTTGTTAAATCCATCTGATTTAATTCCCTTAATCTTAGTAAGTGCCCTCTTTTGTGCCCCTATTCTTTATGTCTACATTCTAAGTAAATGTCCCTTTAATTTGCCCCTAGTGTATAAAAACTGTGATATGACAAAACTGCATAGATTTGCTGCATAGAAACTAGAACATAACTAGGATATTACATGGGTACAGTACCAGCAGCAATTTTACAACTAAGATACAGAACCACAACCAACATTAACATTTACAACTTTAATAAGTTTTCCCCCAGTAGCTATAAGTAATATTCCCACCCTCCCACAGCTGCAACCTTTAGTAATATCCCCCCGCAATGGCCATTAGTAGTTTTGCATTACAATAATTACAAATCCCCAATATATTTAAGAAAAAAACCCCCAAAAAACGTAACTTATTCCCCCTTTTGCTCTCTTCTAGATGAATGCAGTGCAGGCGACGTTATTAAATGCTCCTGCATCGGCCTGGGTGATGGAGACAGTTGGGACCCGGCTTTATCCCAGTCGGATCCCAATGTCTGATAGGGAACAGAGGGTGTGCTGCGCCGAGTTATCAGCACACGGGTCAAGTGTGGCCCTCTGTCGGACAACGTGCCCGGTTGTTATGCCCCTGAAGGCAGCCAGCAGTTTACCCTAGTATTCATGGAGGGTTGTTGTCCTTGATTTATTATAATTCTCCCACCAGTCTCTCTATCTTTATTCTTAATCTATATTATCATTACAGGGCGAACAAAAGATGCTCTTCTGTTGTACACTGTGTGACAAGAGCTTTACATACCAAAGGATGCTGAACCGCCATATGAAGTGCCACAGTGAGGTGAAGAGACATCGGTGTCAACATTGTGGTAAAGGGTTCAATGACACTTTTGACCTCAAAAGACACGTGCGCACCCATACAGGTAAGAAAGGAGAAGCCTGACCGTGGTAGACCGGGTGATGCATCCCTAGTGCGGCTATAAGATTCTTAAATTAGTTATCATAGGGAAATAAAGAGCTACTTGGGGATGTATTTTTGATCTCCTATTTTGTGAATACACACCAGGTCACGATTAGCTGTTCGGCAAGACTGCAGTGTTAAAGGGGTATTCCATGAATAGGAATGTCTGATACAAAAACCCATAATGCAATAAATAAATGTGAATATGGAGTACAAATAGTTTGATTTTATTATTCACAAAATGTTATGGGCTTTCTAAAATAGACAGTTATCACCAAGATGGCTGCCACTGGAAACTACAAGTCCCATGATCCTTTTAGTTCTCAGTAACTCCTCCTACCCCTCACATGCTTTGCTCCTAGTGATGATGTATTAGACTGTCTTGCTCTGTTACCATAGTAATGATATGTGTAACTGCCATCAGTGCACATTGCCTCACTGAGATGACATCTCACCACAACACTGGCCATACTGGATGCACTGCAAACACTACAGCCAAACTTAGTGGCGATCACAAGCAAAATTTTTAATAACAACTAATTACATATCAGCTTATATTTTAAGGACACCTTTGTATATGAATTATGCTTATTTCTGGAATACCCAATTACGCAAGTGCAGGAGCCGCTCGACAATCTACCTTGCACAACACCATATACATATAGTGATCGGTCTTGGTATTGCAGTTTGTTCTTTAATTGGGATTGAACCAGACGCAACTAAAACAGGCCTGGAAAGTGGAAGCAATATCACTGGAGCACCATGATCACTTCCAGCATCAGGGATAAGTACATTCTGGAGTAGCAAATAAACTGTTTTTATGTCAGCAAGTTACACAATAACTATAGAGTAGGTTTACCATCAGTAACACTCAATATGGCTGCACTTATAGTCATCACTTATGAAGAAAGGGGTAGATTTATGAAATTGTGTCACAAATTGAGCAACAAATTACATTACAACTTTGCACATGCTAGGAAATGAAAGCTATGCTGTGATTGGTTGCTGTGGTCTGGAAGACCAATGAATATAGGTGAAATAAGACACTAGAGGGCGTACTTGCTTTGGATATTTCTTATTGTGTAGCTCTTGTGCCATCTAGTGGTTGATACTACTGTATGAAAGACAACAAAGGAGGATTAGCAAATTAGTAAATCTCTGTCGCCACCTATTGACAATAGTTATACAATTACTGGTTTACAATAAAATTTAAAAAAAAATAAAAGATTTTTAAAAGATCTAAAATTCTCAGGATGTAATAGGAGGTAACGATGTCAGCCTTGTGCGCTGCGCAGCGAGCTACCGAGCTCTAAGTGTTCAAGATGTGAGGATACAGGATACACGAGTCCTACATCCTGCACCACACAATAACTTACAGAATGGTGAAAGGACTCGACTTACAGGAAATGTGTCAAAGTTGCTTCCTGTCATCGTATCTGAAGAACCATGCTAACATTGTGTGGAAATCCTAACACAAATGGAGATCCTGTCCCAAGGATTTAAAATCAATACTGCTGATATATGCTATTATGGGATTGCATAACAATCGACTCTATAATGTAATGATATTAAAGGGAACCTGTCATCAGGGACCTCATTTTCACTAAAGACAGGTTGCAGAAGCCATCACACCTGCAGTGCAAATATGTCTTTCTGCCTTTTCTAAGCATTTGCATGACAGTATAATTGTGTGATATAACTTATTCTTTCATCCTGACAAAATCCTGGGGTAGTCACAGGGGTTGGGCTTTGGTTTGGATGCATTTCAAAAAACAACATGTGCCTTATCTGTGTTGCTCACTCCTCAAAGCTTAGCCCCCACCTTTGTGCTCCTGTACAGCTCTTCCTCCTGCTCCTTCTCAGAGGTCACAGCCTGGTCAGCCTGACATCAGTGGGACAGGAGCAAGCTGTACAGGAGCACAAAGATGGAGGCAGCCTGCAACTAAGAAAAGTCACATTTTGTTTTTTGGAATGCATCCAAACCAAAGCCCGGCCCCTGGGACTACAGCAGGATTTTGTCAGGGGGTAAGAGTAAGTTATAACACACAATTATATTGCCAATGCTTAGAAAAGGCAGATTTGCACTGCTGGTGTCATGGGCTTTTACTATCTGTCTTTAGTGGAAATGAGGTCCCTGGTGACAGGTTCCTTTTAATGAAATTGCACTAATAAGCCACTGGGTCGGTCCTAACACCCGCAATCTATGATATAATTTATATCACCAATCTTTATTTATGGGGAAGCAGAGAATTTTTACTTATGCGGAAGCGGTGAGAACATATTCTCATTTTTTTTTTTTAGGTGTTCGCCCCTATAAGTGTCACCTTTGTGACAAGGCCTTCACTCAGCGCTGCTCACTGGAGTCACATCTGAAGAAAATCCATGGGGTACAACAGAATTATGCCTACAAGGAGCGCAGGACCAAGCTCTATGTGTGTGAAGACTGTGGATTCACAGCTGACAGCCAGGAGAGCCACCTCCATCACCTCCAACACCAGCATCCTGACAGTTCTTTACTCCAACGCACCTCCAAGAAGCTGGCGGTGACTCTACAGAGTGATGTCAGCCCCTTACTGCACAGCACTCACCTTCTCTGAAATACTCGGTCCCAGGATCTTCATAGACAGTATTGGAGTCATTTCAATTACCTGCCTCGCCAGCATCTACTGCCATGAAACAAAATATCCAGTGTATGAGAAAAACACAAAAAACCTGTATGTACTAAAGAACAATTGTGTGCACATAATATGTACTAGCTGCAGAAAAATAGGGAATTCCGCCACTCTTTACAGCAACCTCCTCTTTAAAGGAAACTACCATTTGATTTGATGCATTATGAAGCAAACATACATTGAGAATGCTGTAGCTACACTGATGCAGGATCATATCTTGGTTAATCCCTGTGTTGAGGTAGGTTTCCTTTAAACTGCAATAATAAAGGGAACCTTTCATGGTGATTTGAGACACTAAACCATCCACAGGTCCTTACGGACCGGTGGTTTAGTACCCCAAGTCGCCATTTGGTACTTTTAAGCAATCACATTTTTTTAAAAAAACAACTCTATACTCACCTTGTCCCTCACTCCCTTTGGCAGCTCTGTGATTCAGCAAGTGAAGTCGGAGTAGTACAACCCGGTTTCACTTCACTTCAAAGTACAGCGCATGCGCAGTGAAGGAGAGGCATTTTCCTGGCTTTACACGCCACATCGCAAGAGGAGGCGCATTATCTTGCCTCATCAGAATCACATCAAGTTGAGTATAAAAGTTCATCATTATTGAAGACTTAAGAAAGGATACTGCAATAATAAAGAAAAGGTTTTTCTGCAATAGGCTTCCCCAATGCACCTCTGGGACATCACTCACAAGACTGCTGGATTTATACTGCCAAAGCTCAGAATATTGCAGGGGTGACCTATATCTTACCTATTTTTATTTTATGTGGGGTATTTACTTTGAGTACTAGTACGGCCCACTATGGTGCCATTACTATGCCCAAGTGTATATCATGCACAATTTACAGAATATTACAGGACATTTACATCAGAATTCTGGTGTCAAAAAAGCCTATTTTTTGTGTGGTGGATCAAACATGTCAGGGAAAAAGTGCTAAACTTAAAGAAATCTACCATACAAAATCAAGTGGCACTTACTCAAAGATCCAGGTACTGTGATTGTGGTAATCTTATATTTGTTATCCATGGCCTCCTTTCTTCTAAAATCAACTTTAGAAATTATGTTAATGGGCCTGAAATGCTCTGTGGGGTGTTACCAGAACCCCTCCACACTATGCAGGAGCACTGCCTCCCTCCTTCTGCTGATACTTCCTCTGCTGCTGTGAGATTACAGCAGGTATAGGAAGGGGGAAGTGCTGAAGGAACAGTGAGGAGCATGAGCCAGCTCGCCAGAGCCCTTCTGACTCCATAATTTTAAAAGTTGATTTTAGAAGGAAAGAGGCCATGGATATGAAATATAAAAAAAAATGACTGCAGTCCCTGGTTTATCCGTGCTTGATTTTGACGGTAAATGTCCTTTAAGTTTGGCAGCAATGATAGATTTCCTTATGCCTCTATTTTGCAGATTCTTAATGGTGAGAGTTGTGAATGATGGTTCATGTAATATAATATTAGATAAAATATGTATCTACATAACACTAATGTAACACATTCTACAGCATCAATGTACAAAGTGATTCAGGACAAAGTTTCATGTGGATCGAGCATCCACACCCAAATGCCTTTAGGACATTGCTACGTTAGAAACATTTTTGCATCCAATATTTTTTTTTTTTAATGCAGAACTCCAAACTGCCTGCATTGACATTAGGTAAAGGAGTTAGGACTCATGTAGATGAAAGTAAGGGGGACTGTGATTACAGCCTCAATAGAGGTCTATGGCACCCGGCTGAGCGAGCCGGGCAGGTGCATGGGAAAATATACAATATGTTCTATATGTTGCCGTGTTACCACACCACTGTCTGCTCATCTGCATGAGGCCTTGATGTAGTAGCTGCTGAGGCGTGGAGGTTTTGTTAGGGGTATAAATACTGGGTAACATAACTAATAGCTGACAGAACCCATTATAGTCGCTATAGATCTTGGATGATCCATTGTTACAGATTATTATTATACAGATGCTTGTACAGAGCTGTCATACCTTATACTAGATGCACTATGTACACAGTGTTATATAAAGTGAATATAGTGCCTCATCGAGGTGCCAGAGGGCTTATAGCTCTATAACAAGATTATAGAACTATAGACAATGGGTAAAGCCACACACATTATGGGAGATTTATCACAAGTCTCTTAAAGCAGAATGGTTCTAGCAACCAATCAGAGCTCATCTTTCATTTTCCCACAGCTGTTTATACAACTAATGCTGAGCTCCAATGGTTTCCATGGGCAACTAGAACAGTTTAACCTCAAACTTTATGATAAATCTCCCCCATTAAGAGTATGTTTAGATTTTGAGCAGTCTAATGTTTTTGTGCTGGTCGGCCCATAATCATTTGTGACTAGCTTTAGAATAAGTGAATTTTGTTCCTAACCTCTTTACAGGTGGACAAATATATGAAAGTGCTTATTTTTTTAAATAATATTTTGTACCCTTTCAAGTACACCTATTGCCATATACTGCTTGGGTTAGCAATTTCTAGTGATGTTATATTGACAGCTATGTATTTCACTACTCATGGAAGCCACTATAAGCTAAATGGTCTTGTTTCCTTAGGGTATGATTACATGTGGCCTCTTTTTATAATTAAAGAGAAAGTGTTGCTTTATTTTAACTCTTGACAACTGCAATACAGAGTTTGGATCTCAGGAACTATCCAGCAGAGTCCAGAAGTCATCTGACCTGTGGTTGTAGCTAGTCCTGGATATAAAAAGATGTCACACTGGCTGAATAGTTGTCAAGACAACTACATTTTAATACAACATGGAATTAAGGCTACATATTTAAGCAACTTCAGTGTTAACATTGGCTAAAAAAAAATTAGCTCAATAAATACATTTTGCATCCTTTTAGTCACCTGCATATGATGTGCTGTTATGAACTATTTAAGGCAACCAGCCTTAGAAAGCACCACTGTATTAGATGTACTAAACTCATGTTCTCTTGTAATAGGATGTAGGCAAAACAAGCCTAGACCTTAATGCTAAATTAACATACTGGAAGAGTCACTCAAACTATCATATGGACCCAGGAACAGAGGCCATATGATCACATTGGGAGTTCAAATTCAACTGTGCAGTACTTGGGAGTGTGGGTTATATTTATTCAAAGAGGTTTCCAGCCTCTATACTACTAATGAACTATGTTATGGTTAAAGGTGGGGGTAGTACCATTTCAGCAAATAAGTGTTTGAACAATAAAGTTCTACAATTTTCCTATATACTTGTATAATGTATGAATTCCTCAGTTTTCTAGATCTCTGCATGGTGTCATTCTATAGGAAGCATCATTGTTTATTTCCAGTGGACAGAAATCTGACCATGGTCATGTGATGTAACACAGGGGCAGGGCTTGTTCCAACACCGCTCCGATTACCTATCCCAAACTAGCGAGACATGCACCTGTGTGGCCATCATCAAATTTATGTTAACAGGAAGTAAACAGAAGCTTTCTATAAGATAACAAAGTAGCGATCCAAAAAAGCCACAAGGAAGTGAAACAAAGTATATTGAAAAATTGGCTTTCAATCACATCAATGAAAGCTGTAGCTGAAATGCAAGTGTCCTGTATGGAGGCAGGCAATTGTATTGTAACAGCTGATAGGCAGGGGTACCTGGTATTGTTACCTCATTGAATCACTTTTCCTATAGATAAAACATAGGATGACACAAAAAATAAATAAAAAGTTGCGCACAAAGTCTGGCATACAGACATTTAAAAAGGGACCTGGTTAACACTTTGTTGCCAACACAGGTTTAACTTCTAGAATTTTTTTTGCAGGTAAAGTGCCATCCACAGGGTGCGTTCATAGGTTGCAGTTAAAATGCATTGCAATTAGTTTTGAGGTGGTTTTAGGTGCAGTTTTGTCAATTTCACAGGTGAAGGACATGAACTGAATGGGTGAATTTGATTTTAAGGGTGAGGTCACATGTTGCATTTAAAAACGCATTGCTACAGCTGAAGGGAGATTTGCCTAATTAAACAGCTTTTAACACTTGTGTTTACAAAACACATGTGTTAACCGTGACGTTAACATGCGTTTTGTAAACACAAGCGTGAACAGCTGTTTACTTAGGCAAATCTCCCGTCAGCTGTAGCAATGCGTTAAATGCATGCAGTAAACACGACGTGTGACCGCACCCTGAAGGAGAAAGCTGTTCTACAAATCTCATTCACCTGTTAATTTGATGTCTTTCACTTGTTAAAATAAGTAAAACCACCCCAAAACTTATTGCGATGCAGCTTTTACTGCAACGTGTGACCCCACCCACAGGTGCAAATAGAATAAAGTTTGTTGTTACAATTATGATCCAATTATGTATAGCTTATGTTTTATTTAGTCTATCCTCCCGCTGCTACATTACACAGCTAGAAAAATCAGGGCGAGAAATGTTCTGCTCAGCTCCCGACTCTGCAGCTCTAAGGCTGGCGGCACACGTGGCGTTTTGAACCCATTTTTAAGCAATCCGTTAAAAACGCATCCCTTTTTCACTGGTTTTACCAATTATCTTATTTAAAAGAGGTCAAAAACTGCTTCAAAACACCATGTGTGCCATTGGCCTAAGGGGCTCTGGAAACACCTAGCAGAGCCCCTTGAGCACATTAGCATAATTAAAAGTGAAACCACCCCAAGTGTCACTGGTGGCAATAGAAATCCGAGTTCTTCATTAAAAAAAACCACAGCATGAAACAATCAATCCTTTATTGGTTTATTAATGTTGGATCTGCCATAATGACTTCCATATTAGTAACGCAAGACAAAAGGAATTAAAGACCGCAATGAACATGTGACTGAGTGGGGGGGAAACAGTTGTAGGTGGTGAAAGGCTTCAGTCATCTATCTCTTTACCCTCCCAAAAGACCCCCTAACACACAGGTGCCAAAATAAGGGTCAGACTTCAGGAAATTGGCAAAACATAATGTGCGGCCATCTATTTCAAAAACGAAATATGGAATGCTGGACTAGAGCAAGGGGCCCCGAGTCCCATATTCTGCTTAAGTTAAAGGAATTCTGTGCTACTGAAGGTTTACAAATTAATAAACGTGCCATTACAAGCTTCTTAAAAAGGTTTCCTAACAATACTACAAGTACTTATACCCTGTAAATTGCCAGGAGGGTAACAGGAGGAATGTTGCAGAAAGTGGAATTTGGAAGTGCCCTCATCTGAAATGGAAAGCTGGTTCTGGGAATGTTAGCAGCTAAACCCACAAGCATGTTATGGGCTGCAGTTTGATCCACAATTAGCATTCTATTCATCTACATTAGGGTGTTCTACAGAGCCCAGTTCTGTAACTACTGAGCAGTGAAGAATGATAAAGATGCCAGGTTTGCATTTGGCAAAACAACTCAGATTAGGAGGCAAGTGAAGAATTAAGGGGCAGGAGGACAATTCAGAACTAGCATGGAAAGCTGCCTCTGTTGGAAACACAAAAACATACTATGGGGACATGTATGCCTGCGGGGGAATGCTTGAAGGAGAAGCCTGCCTTGAAATGAATCCCTCATCAAGAGGGGTAGGGATCAAAAAGGTAACAGAGGAGACACTGTTGGGGATGAAAACATGGAAGCCCCTTTAAGAAGTGGCACAGACACTGGGAGTGGAGGCAATGAGGTTTTTACACAGCTATTCCTTCCACAGTGACGACAGAGTTGCCACCAAGTTTCTCAGCAAGGGTACAACGGTCCTTAATGTCAGCTTTGGTGTTCGCCTGAACCTCGTGCTTGATACCTGGAGAGGGAAAGTATAGAAAGTTAGATGAAGGCTTCAAACAAACACCTGTTGAAGGTAAATTAGTGGCCAAGAATAGCAGGACTACTAGCACCAAGTACTTGCCTGTTAATTTCTTCTTAATTGCATCTTTAGAACTGGCGTAGATCATTTTGCTTTTCAATGTGGCCTCATCAGGAGCCCTATGAAAGAAAACACAAGCCATTATTAATACTGCCAAGTGTTCCAGGATCCACCCAAATGTGTAAGTGCCATTTTAAAATGCCAAGAGTGCCATTTGAAGCAGACAAGCCAATTTTAATATCATGAGCTTGTCATTACAATATCTCAACATTTGAATACGATCACTGGAGAATCTCACATCAGTGACCCCAACTAGTCAGCAAACACGAGTGACCACAGCACCATTTACATCTAATGGACTGACATCTTTCACAGCGCTTCACCAACGCCAGTGAACAGTTTAGGGGTCACACATACAATACATAGAAGGAAATAAATTTGTAAAAAATTTTGTCAGTGAATTATACACTACTAGGCCACATAAGCCAAGAATGTGCTTTAACCCAAGTTTATTCTCCAAATGTTTTGGCAACCCATTGGTAGAATTGTAAAGCCAATCGCATGCGTTTCTCTGGAAACGCATGTGCGTTCGGGCCGAGGACCTCCCCCTGTGTGCTAGCGTCGCGTTATGAACGGACGTCTAGCGGTACGTGTGACCGCGGCCTTATGTATAACCAAACCTTTCCCCAACAAGCAAGAATGACCCACATGGTTATAAGCTACAGTGCCAACTGCATTTCATGATAATGCTAGTAAACCTGCAACATAACACAGAAACCACCTATGTGACTTAATGATTGTGTCAACATCTAAGAAACACCATCATTGGTGCCTGACTCATTCCAAAGCTGCACAACCCAACTACAATGTTGATATAGATTAAACTACACAAAAGAGCCAGAGAAAAAAAAACACCCAATTTGTTGAATACTGTTGTCCAGTCACATCTTAAATAATTACCAGAATCAAACATGGCTCCAACCATGAGAGCTCCCATTGACAATCCACAGACTAGGGCTACCTTTTCCACATTTCTCAGATGACAGAAGCAGATATGTGTAATCCAACTAACCAGTTCAGGAAATTACAGTTACCATGAGAACAGAAAGTCATTATCTACACAAATGTAGCACACAAGTATCTATGCACCACATCAGTCCAGGTTATGGGCAGTATAGCAGCTAAAAAAATCCCAATGAGGATCAGAATTACCAGGCACATTCCATTGATCTAGGACTGTATACCATTTCCAACATAAGAAATCCAAAGTCATCCCGAAGTGCCAGGCTGTGAACTTAAATCACTTCAGTGTTGGTCCCACAAAATAAAGTCTGCTAGACACAAGTGGGCCAAGTCCCAACATTCAGAAACAGTGACTTCTGTCAGAACAGGTGGGAACTCTCCTTCAGATACAAAGACCAGAGCTCAATCCACAACACCAGACCATACATCATTGGGCGATGTACACCCAGCTGGAGTTGTCAAGTCCAAACATCAAGAAAAACCCTCTAGTGTCAAAACAATTGCTGACCAAAATATGGACTTCCACATGAACACCACTGCACGTATGGGTAAACTATTCAGAAGTTTAGTAATTTTAAGCCACAAGCAGGAATTGCCCAAGCAACAGACATATTTACACCTCAAATATTTCAAAGCCCCTCCAGGTTACAGCTACCAAACACCATATGGAAAATGACCGAAGGCTAGTTACAAGCCAAGGTATGTTACATAAATATTTTTAAGCCAAAAACCAAAAGTTGCATGGATATTGTAATGGAATTGTCTGATTTAGGATATTTCCTTCTATATTCTGATGAATGCATAACTGCTGCGAAAAACTGGCCTAAGGGCCTTGCACTTGCAGAGTATTAGACATAACTGATTTCCACCACCTAAAAATGCCACAACAATCATATATAGGGTGCATGGCTTAATATCTTATACAGATTCTAATGATTTTAGTCAAATTGGTATACATCAGTAATAAGAGCCCTATGTGAAGGATGAGTGACATGTAAGCAACATAGGAGTAAAATTTAACTCAAGTTTAAATATTGTGCAATTTTTTATGACATTCCCTATGAAGAGGGAGCCAGCATTCACATGATATACCCTACGGAAGGGTCAAAAGCTTAGCTTAAAATATAAAAATATAGATTTTTCTTCCTGCAGGGTATGTTGGCCCACTTTTAATTTCATTTCTTCAAAGCGATTTCTCAATTCTTAGACAAAAGAGCCATTTCCATGGTCAGCATCTCACCAGAAAAGGAAGACCAGGTCCTCTTTCTTGCTCTCTTTTGTTTCATAGGTGCAGTCATAAAGAGCATAGCGGCAGTCATCATGGGGCAACATATCCACAAAGTGCGTGTAGGGATCAGGAATTTTGTCACCACAATCTCCTACCAAGATTTCTTTCCCTTCTTCTGGAATAATTGTTTTCTTGTCAGGACTCAGGCAGAATATGACAGCCTTTCTGCGCAGCTTTGCCTCTTCAGCGGAGCAGGCCTTTCGCACCTTCATTTTATTGAAAATGGCAATGACACAATCTGAAACCATCACACCGGAGGCCTACAAAAAGATATATTAAAAAAAAAAAAGAAAAAAATAGGATTGGTAAACTAGGACAAGGGTGAAATGTAGACTATACAAGTCACATGCAGTCTGGTCAGGAACAGTGATGAGTGGACCCATTCTGGTTTGCCGAACCATGAACAAAAGTTTGCTGCCAGCACTGATCATTGATGTAAACCCATGTAATGCCACCTGATTTTTCTCTTGGATACTCTCCCCATGACATTTAAAGGGGCAACTTTGTGGTTCGGTTCCTCTCATCCCTAATCAGGAGTTGAACATGTGATTGTAGAGAGGCCAATAACCCTACAATAAGTCAAAAGCTACACAGCAGACTGATTAACCTAGAAACGCATCTATAGCCTGTTCCTGCAGTCTCAGCACCTGCCATCAGTATGAAAGGAAACGAGCAAAACATAGGGGTGCCAAAACTGCAGGATCAAGGTAAATTCTGGGTTTGTCATTGCCAATTAACCTGTGATGAGTTAAAACCATGGATGTAGGGTAGGACCACAGAATTAATCCAGATGCACAATTTTCAAATAACCAGCACAACATGAGCATCATGAAGGGCTAGTACGCAATGAATTTATAACATCTAGTTTATTCAGCAATACTTTTTTTATTCTAGTAAGCAATCTAGACATTTGGGAAGCTCCACCAGTTAATGACAGCCCTGCACAGGTCAGACTGCCTCCATGACGTAGCAGAAAAAAAAAAAGCAGAGATGACACCAGCAAACGGCACTGAATGAAGGACTTTTACCAAAGGAATGGAAAAATAAAGCTGAAAAACCAAAATGTTGGTCATCCAAGTTAAGCTTTCTTATAACTGCTGAATCATTGCCTTTCTCCAGCCCTAGTCATACTGGTAATGCTACTCAGTGGAGATTCAGACTAGCTGTCATTCTGCAAGACGAATATTCTACACCATTAAGTTTGTGGGGCACATTCCACTTAAACATCCATGGCCAGGATCAAGGCTTATAAACCAAACACATTAACATACTGGTTTCTTCACCCACTGGAAGAATCTATTTTTAGCTTATGACTTTTTTAACAGCTTTTAAAATATTGAGGGGCTCTGGGCTACACATGTTTTAATAGAGCACCTAAGGTACATGTAAAAAGATTTTTCTTTTAAAAACAAGGGCACAAGAAGCTTTAAAAAGAGCAGATACTATCATAGGAGGGCACACACCAGTATGTGCTTGGTTTATAACCCTTGATTCTGGTGGTACATGTCCTTTAAACCTGTTCATTATAAACGCTGCTAGTTCCAAATTTAGACCGGTAGGTGGCGCTATTAGACAAACAACATCTATAGCCATTAGACACTTGGTCACTCCAGTTGGAGGATATAAAAGGGCTCCACGCGGACCATTAACATGACACAAGGGGTGAGCGGTCTATGAGACATCTGCACCCCAGTGCTGGGGCATATGAATAACAGACTAAAAAAAAAACCCACATATTCCTTCACCAGGTTGTGAGCAGACTGGGATATAATATGCGGATGACTTGTGTCCAGCACGATGATGGGCAGGTGACGCCATCGCCCTGTAGGGTAACGTCTTATGTTGCGCAGGTCCCTGAAGCGCGGCTCGTGTGGCGGTGAATCGCAGCATTTCCCATCTGCGTCACCTCCCTGCTCGTGCCGCAGCCACAAGCACTGCGCAATGTCCCGGGGCCGCGCCTGCTGAGGTGGACGGAGCACGCGGCTCAGCCAGCCCCCCTCCCCAGCGGGATGGGCTGTGCCTGCCGAGGGTCTAAGCCACGCCCAATAGCCGGCGCACTCTGTTCCCGCCCTTTCTTCTGCCCCCGAAAAGACATTGCGCGTACACCCACATCCAGCGTCACCGGGCGCGCCCCCCAGCACCGGCTTCACTGTATTAACCAACCGTCTCCGGTAAGACCCTGCTGTAGCTGTCTCTACACTCACCCGCTAGTATCCAGACGGTCACCCGCACAACACCCGGTCCCCGGAGACTCTGCTCAGCTAGACACATAATTACACAGACATCTCCGGGGACCGGCGGCTGCAGAAATTACAACTAAATAACTGCGTCTGACTGACTGAAGGGTTGGGTCGCAGAAAATGGCGGCATGAGGGGAGCGGTCCTGCCGGCTCCACTAGGGCGTAGACCCCAGACAATGTGCCGCGGACACCCCGCGCTCAGACGCCGCTACTCACCATGTTTACTCGGGTTAGTGGGTTAGAAGAGGCGCAGAGGGAGCTGGAGATAGGAGGGGAAGGCGGCCGCTGGCTCCAGGAGATGCTAGAAAACGGCCGTGCAGCTGCCTGACAGACTCGCACTGAAATGAAGCCTCTGCGTCCCCTCCTTCCGCTTTCTTTAAGCGCTGCACAATGAAGAGGGCGGGGCAAGCTTCCTGTCGGTGGCCGCACAGCCTGCCGGGAGTTGTAGGCAGCCGGGGGGACAGGAGGGATGGGGGCTATGGTCAGTGACTCAGGGTGGGGCCGATAGTCCCCGAAAATACGAATGTACGAAGCCATGTGGCGTCAGTGCGGGGAACACAGAGCCCTTTAGTACAGTTTACACTTAGCATCACATGATAAGCAGCCTCATCTGTGTATGAGATGTCTGAGTAGCCATGTACTAGGTTACCCCTGTACCTGCTGGGTGTGAGGAGATCTCAACCCATGTACAACTGTCCACTGACGCCACGTTCACACATGGCGATTGCCCCATCTTTCAAAATGGGACGTGCAGACTCCACCTACAATCACCCATTGAAGTCAGATTGCTTTTCCATCGTATGTTTAGTAAATGTGATGCAAACGCAATCTTGTTTCAATGGGTGATCGCAGGATGAGTCAGCGTCTTGTGTTTTTAAACGCAATCGCTATGTGTGAATGCAGCCTTAAGGGCGCTTCACATGTTGCGTTTTGGCCTACGGTTTCATTGCATTTGAAATGCATTACAAGAGCTGAGGCGAGGTCAATTTCCTAATTACGTTACTGTAAACATTTACAGTATCCTAAATGCAATGTTTGTTAACAGTCATGTATTTAGACAAATCATCTCTCATCATCTGTTCTAATGCGTTTCCTAAACGCACCGTGTGAATGCGTCCTTGGGGTGGTGGCACAGGTGGCATTTTGAACCCATTTTTAGTCCAGCAGTTTTACACATGCATTTTTCAAATGTTTGCGTTTTTAAAAACGCAATGCTTGATGTTATGTCACACAGGTTCATGGCTCGTTGATTACGAGCCCTGCATCTGTGTGACATCACATGACCAGGGACAGATTTCTATGCGCTAGATATAAGGCCGCAGTCACAAGTTCCGCTAGCAGTTCGTTCCTAAGGGCACCTTCATGCGATCCGCTAGCGTCGCATTCATAACGCGGCGCTACTGCACAGGGGGCAGGGCGATCGTATATGTGTTTCCAGAGAAACGCATGCGATTGGGTTATCAATCGCATGCGTTTCCCGGGAAACGCATACGCGATCGACCCGAGCCCCACCCCCTGTGCGCTAGCGTTGCATTAGGAATAGACTGCTAGCGGAACGTGTGACTGCGGCGTAAACGCTGAAGCTTCCGATAGTGTGACAGCAAGAAGAGGTCTACAAAACTGTTAGAGGGAACTTGTCACTAGGGACCTTATTTTCACTAAAGACAGGTAGCAGAAGCCCATCACAGCAGCAGTGCAAATATGCCTTTCTGCCTTTTCTGAGTATTTGCATTACAATATAATTGTGTGTTGTAACTTACTTTCCACCCTGACAAAATCCTCTGGTTTGGATGTTTAAAAAAAACATATGACTTGTCTGTGCTACTCATTGCTCAGCTCTCAGCCCCCACCTTTGTGCTCCTGTATTACCTCCACCATGCTGTGAGCTGTTCCTGTGAAGAAACACAAAGGTGGGGGCTCCTTCACTTAACCCCTTGTGCTAAGTATATTAATGAAAGTTAATGGGTATATTTATAATGCTTTTCACTCAATGACACATCTGTACACTGCACTAAATTACATCAAAGAAGGATTATAACTAGATGAACAAAGCTGAATAACATACATCAGTTGATGTTGTTGTGCTCCTGGTCAACTTGGTGTTCTTTTTTTTATTATATCCACCAAATCAAAAGATATGGTCCCCAGAGAGTTCATTTGTGAATAAACTCATATTAGCCAGGGGGGGCTGTAACTAAATCGTTAGGGGACACATGTGGAATGTTTCTAACTTGCTGGTAGGTCCTCCGTTAAGGGGTTATTTCAAATATTTAAAAGTTCCCTTATCCACAGAATAGGGACAAAAAGCTGATCTGTTAATGGTCCGACTTCAGGGACCCCCCCAATCAAAAGAACCATACACCCAGCAATACGGATAACAGAGTATCCTTGACACCCATCCTTCAGAAGAAGAGGTAGTTACAGCTCAGAATATGAGGCTTCTTCATAGTAGTCAGAAATAACAAATTATGGAAATCTTTAGATTTCTGCCTTTATATTATGGCCTTATTAGGATGTTGTACATTTTAGCAATATGGCTGAACTTCAATGGAGTGAAAAAAAACCTAACAGTTTAAAAGCAAGAAAATATATTTGTTAATATACATTCAGTAGAGGCAGGGCTCTGATGGGAGGAAGCGTGACTGAGAAATCAGACTACACAGGTTTGAAGTCTGTTGCTATAGAGACAAATAGATCTGCAATACAATTTATACCCCCAAATCAAACATGTGTTAACACATGTGTTTGTTAAAGACCCCTTCTCAACCTTTGACATAATATTACTACATGGCGGTAGGTGGGTCCCGCATTATGCAGTACAATTACATCAAGCTTCTGGCATCAGCTCCTCCACGGAGCCAGTACCAGAAGCTGCGGGGCTTTTACCCTTTACACACCAGTGTCATGCATAAAAACGCCATGTAAATGGCTTCTAGACAAGATTGTTCATCGCACTCCCAAGTCTGGAAGGGGCCTTATACATCTGTATTACACAGTGTTATAGGAATAAGAGCTTGAACAAACAATCAGAGCATCTTTTGTGCGGGGCAGCCTGTAAAAGAAAATGTTTAAAACACTTCATAAAGTTTGTATAATGAAAATAATTAAATAAAGTAAAAATCCCCTAAACACCTACATTCCCTATAAACATCAAATAAAGTACAACATCCCCCCCCCCAAAAAAACCCTACATGTTTGGTATTGCCGGGTCAGTAACAATCTGTACAATAAAGCAGCAACATTATTTGACTTGTCAGTGAACGGCGTAAAAACAAAACCTGAAAAACTTGCCAAAAATGGAAATTTTTCATAAAATCCTTTCATTAAATTGTTCCAAAAAGGGATCAAATAAGTTATGTGTGCCAAAATGATACCACTGAAAGAACAAATCAACATGCACAAAAATAAGTTACCGTATATACTCGAGTATAAGCCGACCCGAGTATAAGCCGAGACCCCTAATTTTACCACCAAAAACTGGGAAAACCTATTGACTCGAGTTAAATTTGACCAACCTACAAAAACTGGGGAAACCATATGACTCGACGATAAAGCTCGAGGTGGGAAGCTTACTCCCGATACCCCCGCCCCCCAGTATATGCCCCAGCCCCCTCATAGATATCAGCACTGCCCCCAGTAGTATAAAGTAACGCCCCGTAGCACACGACTGGCCCAGTATATCACAACACTGGCTGCCCCGAAGTAGACGCACTGCCCCCAGTAGTATACAGCACTGCCACCCAGTAGTCTACTTCAGCAACTGCCCCCTGAATATACTGCACTGCCCCCAGTAGTATACCCACACTGCCCCCATAGTTACATGCACTGATCACTGCCCGCCCGTAGATCCCAGCCTGCCCCAGCATATACAGCCCAGATAAAAAAATCATAATACTTATATACTCACCCCCCGGTGGCCCCTGCTGCTGCGAGTCGCTGCACTCCCGGACACAGCAGGCATCGAAGTGCGGCTCCTATTCTTGCTTCAGCGTGCTGGGCGCCGCCATCGTTCTTTCCCGGGCGGCGCCTAGTATGACGCGCCACGGCTGACGTCATACTAGGCACCACCTGCGAGAAGAACATGGCGGCGCCCAGCACGTTGAAGCAAGAAGAGCAGTCGGGAAGCCAGAAGAGGAGCCGCGATGACATCGGGGGAGCAGCGCTGCGCATCGGGGCCACCGGAGGGTGAGTATATAAGTTTATTATTTTTTTAGTCCATTTTTAATTAATTTTTGGTAGTATTGACTCGTGTATAAGCCGAGGGGACGTTTTTTCAGCACATTTTTTGTGCTGAAAAACTCGGCTTATACACGAGTATATACGGTATATAAAAAACTATATAAATGAGGAATCACCGTAATCGTATAAAAGCTAACATATTAAAAGAAAGGAAACGAGAATTCACAATTTTTTTTCCCTCCATAAATTTAAGAGTTAATCAGTAGGCTAATGACCCACTAAAATGAAGTATTTGTAAAATGCATCTAATGTTGCAGAAAATAATCCCTTGTATGTCCAAATTGCAAAAAAATAAATAAAGAATGTATAGCCCTTAAAAAGTGACAATGCTCAATCTGCTGTGAATGGCCCAGCTCCCCTTCAATGCCCTGGCGTGTGCCCATACCTTACCATCCAGGTTACCAGCAAAGAACATGAAATCTGGGTATCAAACTTGTAAAAACACCTCATAACTGTCTAGTACCACAAAGTAAAAACATTTGTTTTAACAGAGTACACACTGTAAAACGCATTAACACACGGTAAATAAACTTTATAGTAACTAACGTTTTGTTTTACATTACGTTGCAGGGGGTGTAGTTCTATAATGGGGCATTTACTTATGGGTTTGTACGATTATTTTTCCTTAGGACGCCTCTCAAAGTGACTTCAATCTGAGCTATGTGACCTCTCAATAGCAAGGATTTTGGTTTTGTAATGTAAATGATGTCAAAACAAGAAGTGAAAATCACACCTAAAGTTCAAGCCCCATAACGTCTACAAAAAGGAGAGGATGCAAAAAATATTATCAACAACAAGCGATGTACTGTCCGGAAAGGTGAGTTATGTCAAGTTTTGGTGCGTGTTGACGGTCACTATGGGGAAAAAGTAGAACATTTAAAGAGGACCTGTCACCTGTAAAACGTCTACTAGAACGGCTTACTACCTGCTAGGTTGCGGAAACCTCCCAATCGCTAGGCAGACACTGCCTTGTATAATACCCAGAGGGGGCGAGCTAGAGGCACTCAGCCCTCTCCCCGATGATGTCTCCAGCCCCTGCCCACACTCCATTCGTTAGCGGTGACGTTTACAGTTCCTCGAGTCCTGTGGCATGGGGCAGTGGTCATGACAGGTCCGTTTCTACCATATGACATGCTCTCCTCCGTCTACTTCCATTTCCTTTTGTTCTCGCTTCTTTTCTTCCCCTCTTCCGTCACTTGCTATCACCTTCTTCTTCCCCGGTACTTTGATTTTCTTTTTGTCCTTTATAAGGGATACAGTTATGATTCATCCCGGTGGATCTGGAGGCGCTAGTTGTCATCAACTGAAAGCGAATACTCAGCTTTGTCTAGAACAACGCTCGTGATGTTTCAGTTTGTCAGCGCGTCTATCCTACCATCCATTCCGGTCTTTTGGTAGCTTGCTTTTGATATGTGTTTTTTCTTTATGATACGACGCGGAGACAAATGGGGTGCTTATTTCTTCGTATGTTTTGGTTCAGTTGGTGTCTAGTTTATGTAGACACTGGGTTGACGGTCCGCCCCTTGCCGTTGCTGAGCACCACGATGCCCCCATCCACCCGCTCTCGTCGATCTCCGGACGCCCTCCCACGGGGCCGCCGGTTTCCCTTCGTTGACGCGACTCGGCGATATTGTAGCTGTTGGGGGGATCTAGTCTCGTTATTCGTAGGGGTCTGAGCCAAGGATTCCTTCTGGCCCTGAAGGTGCCCGTTTCGGTTGGCCCATACTCTATTATCACAAGGCGCTCTTCTTTACGGCCATGTTTTAAAAACTTGAGGGTGGTATAGGTTTCGTGGTTCGGTCCTTTTTCATGATAGGACGTCTCCGCCTTTAGAGCTATGCCGTCTTTCTCCTGCGTTTGTATCACTTGAGTTTGTTTCCAGTCTTGTGTGCAGGTTCGCCTTTCCTTTTCTTGTTCCCTCTTCGCCATACGTACGTGCATGTCGTATACTCAAATGGTTGTGTTTTTCTTTCGTTGTCTTCTACGCTATATTCTCCGTGGTCCATTTCTCTGTCCTGTTCGTTCTGTTCGGCTCCTTATGGTTCTGGCGGCAATATCAAGGGACTTCTAGTGTACATTATGATTCCTGTGGTCTGGGGCAAGGTGAGAAGAGGCATATTTTCTTAATTCCATGGTTTTGCTATTCCATTTCCTTTAGTGTTTATCATATCAAAATGCTGTAATACACTCGTTGCCAACATTTGATTATCAGTCCTACCTGGGATATTATTTGTCCGCAGCTCTCTTCTGTTGGCGGCATGCAGTGATAAGGGATATAGTTCTATTTCCTGGTGTTCTCTGGGGTCAGTGCATACGAGTTGCTTATCTTATGTTTTCTCTTCATCTCCTTGGTTTTCGTGGACTCCGTTCTCTCTTCTTCTCACTTTACTTGCCTCCCTCTCCCTTTTTTTCAGGTTTTCCATTTCTCCTTGCCATCTTTCTGTCGATTCCATTTGTTGTTTCTGTT
This sequence comes from Engystomops pustulosus, assembly GCA_019512145.1. Taxonomy (NCBI): domain Eukaryota; kingdom Metazoa; phylum Chordata; class Amphibia; order Anura; family Leptodactylidae; genus Engystomops; species Engystomops pustulosus. The sequence continues at coordinate 130,907,474 of CM033647.1, forward strand.
TGGTTGTCCTTTCTTCTTTTCCTCTCGTCTAGGCTTCTTCCTGGTGGCTGGGGCAGCAGTGATAAGGGATCGTTATATTTCGGGTGGTCTGGGCGGTCAGTGATAAGGTATATGCTATGATCTCCTGGTGTCTGGGGCAGTGATAGGATTTACAGTCATGATTCTCCTGGTGGTCTGGAGGCAGTGATAAGTGGATCATAGTTATGATTCCTGGTGGTCTGGAGCAATGAAAGGGAGACGTTATTATTCATCCGGTCAGGTGCTACGCGAGCAATGCAGAGGGGATCTCCTATCTACTATTCATTCACTGGTGCACTACAACGTAGCAGCATTACGTGATATGACATTGTATGATTCAACATGGTGGTCTGGAGCAGTGATTATGGATATAGGTTATGATTCCTGGGTGGTCTGTAGCAGTGATTAGGAAATAGCTTATGATTCCTGGTGGTCTTTGGAGCAGTATAATGTATATATTTATGATTCCTGGTGGCTGGGGCAATGATAAGGGATAATTTAGTATTCCCTGGTTGTCTGGGGGGGGCAGTGATAAGGATTAATGTGCCTGACATGGTCTAGGTGCAGTGATAGGCGTTACACTTAATGATTCCTGTGGGTCTGGGAGGGCACAGTTATACGGGCTATTGTTATTGATTCCTGGGATGGTTCTGTGTGGCGTGATAAGGGATAAAGTTTATTATATCTCTCGGTGGTCCATGTGAGCAAAGTTTTATCGATTACATTTTATGACATTACATCTGTGGTGCCTGTAGGGCAAGTGATAAAGGTGATATTTGTTAGTATATGAATTCCCCTTGCTGCTTTCGAGGGCACCAGTGATTTAGGACGCAACTTAGGCTACGGCATTCTTTCCTGGCTGATGGAACTGGGGGAGTTGGATGTATTGGTTGGGGTTCAAGTGATAATGGATGGGACTAGTTATGTGAGGGTTTTCTCTGGTGGGTCTGGAGCAGTGATAAGGGGATTTAGTTGATGACGGATTTCCGGTGTCCTGGAGGCAGTTAGATCAGGGCGGTATTCAAGTTATGTGTTTGGGGACAGTGGTATTCCTGGTGGTCTTGGGCCTTGGATAATGTATATATAGGCTATGATTCCGGTGTGGTCTGGGGAGGGCGTGATTAGGGATAGCGAAATAGTTATGAATCCTGAGACATGGCTCTGGCCGCAGTGACTAGGACTATAGCTATGATTCCTGGTGGTCTGGGGCAGTGATAAGATTTATACAGTTATGATTCCTCTGTGGGTCTGGGAGCAGTGATAAGGGATTAGTTAGTGATTCCTGGTGGTCGGAGGCAGTGATTAGGGATATACCTAATGATGTCCCTGGGGTGGTCATGGATCCAGTTATAAGGGATATGAGTTATGATTCCTTCTGGGTGGGTCTGCCGAGGTCAATGTGATTAGTCGCGACATATGTTATAATTCCTGGTGGTCTGGGCAGTGATAGGGATATAGTATATGATTCCCTTTTTGTCTGTTGTAGGGCATTGATTAGGACTATCTCTATTCTTCCTGTTTTTCTGTGTCTCAGTGATAAGGATATGTAATGATTCCCTGCGTGGTCTGGAGCATGATTAGGGATTAGTTTATGATTCCTGGCCTGGAACTATTTAGGCTGGTGGTCCGTTCTTAGCCGTATCTAGGGATATAGTTATAATGTCCTGGTGTCTGGGATCACAGTGGATAAGGGATCCACATGATTACAGTAAAGTATTCCTTTGTTGGTCTTGCGGCTGCAGCTGAGTGAAGGGATGACAGTTATGATTTCCTGCTGTTGGTGCGTGCGGGTGTGGGTCTGTTGGGCACAGTATTATGCCTATCGCTATTATGTCCTTGATTCTTTCTTTAGCCTTTCTCCACTTCTCTCTTTTCGATTCGTCCTACTGTTATTGATCTTTCATCCTTTCATCCGTGTCTTCCTCTTTCTTGCTGTCACTGTTCCTAGTCCAGGGTCGTTTTATCTTTTTCTATTCCGTTTTCTCCTTTTTCTTGTGTCTTTTTTATTCGCTTTCTTCCCTCGTTGTTTCTCTGTTTCTCGCTGCTTTCTCTGTTCTCCTATGTCTCCATTATTCTGTCTTCCGAGTGAGTTGTTATTAACCTGGGGCAGTGATATGGATATATGTTATGATTTGCCCTGGTGTTCTTGGGGCACGGCTAGATCAAATTAATAGAGTGTTATGATATTCCCTCTCGGTGGTCCATGGATCATTGACTAGGGATATAGCTATGATTCCTGGTGGCCTTCCTGGAGGCAGAGTACCACCTAGGGATATAGGCTATGATGCCTGGTGGTCCTGTGGACGCAGTGCTACGGGATACTATTTTTATATTCCTGGTGTTCTGGGGCAGTGATAAGGGATATAGTTATGATTCCTGGTGTTCTGGGAGCAAGTGATAATGGTATATTTCATTCATTCTTGGTGGTCTGGAGCAGTGATAAGGGTATGTTACTGTTCCTGGTGGTCTGGAGCAAGGTGATAACGGATGACATCTTATGATTCGCCTGGTGGTTCTGGAGCAAATTGATTAATTGATATATGTAGGATTCTCCACCTGGTCGGTACTGGGGTCGTGAAAGGGGATATTAGTTCTGATTTTTTTCCCTGGTGGATCTTCCTGGGGCGCCTCAGTGATAATTGGATATAGTAATTATGATCTCCTTGGTGGTGTTCTGGCAGCAGTGATAAAAGGTATATGTTTGATTCCTCCTCTGTTGGTACTAGTGAGCATATACATGATTGCCAATTATGATTCCTGACTGTCCTGTAGCAGTGATAAGGGATATGTATTATTGACTTCACTTACGGTCGGTCTGGGGAGTGATAAGGGATACAGTTTATGATTCCTGGTGGTCTGGGGCAGTGAATAAGGATGACAGTTATGATTCCTGGCTCCTGGCTGCGAGCAGTGATATACTGGATGATAGTTATGAATTCCTGGATACGCTCCTGTGGGGCGGTGATAATGGATTAGTTTAGTGTGCGGGGTTCCTGGGGGGGGGTGTTTCGGGGGGCAGTGATGGAAGTGATTCGAAAGTTATGATCCTGGTGGTCTGGGGCCGTGATAATGATATAGTTATGATTCCTGGTGGCGCTGGAGCAGTGATAAGGGATATAGTTATTGAGCTTCCGCGTATGGGATGGTGCTGGGAGACTAGTTAGATTAAAGGATGAACAGTATGATTCCTGCGCTGGTCTGAGCAGTGGAAGTCGGATACTAGTTCTAAGAATTCCTGGTGGCCTGTGGGATCAGCAGTTGATAATAGTGATACTAGTTTATTATTCCTGGTGGTCTGGGGGCGGAACGGCATGACAGTTATATCCCCCCTTCTCCTGGTGGTCTGTAGCAGTTGATAAATGGATATAAGCTTATGATTCCCATAGGTCATCTGCGAGCGAGTGATAGCATTGGGATTAGTTGTTGATTCCTGTGGCGTGAGTCTGGGCCAAGGTCAGACTAATGGATATATTTATGATTCCCAATGATTCTGGTGGTCTGGGGCAATGATTAAAGGGATAATCTTTCATGATTCCCTCTGGTGGTCTGGGCATGGATAAGGATGAGACATTATATTTCTGGTGGTCTGGAGCCGTGATAAGGGATATAAATTTAATGATTCCTGTTGGTCTGGGCAGTGATAAAGGATCTAGTTATGATTCCAGAATTGGTGGTCTGGAGTCTAGTGATAAGGATGATCAGCTAGATATTCCTGGTGGGTTCGTGGTCAGTGATTATCGACGAGGCTAATTCTTATGATTCCCATGGTGGTCTTGTAAGACGTGACAATACAAGGATTGAGACAGTTATGATTTCCTGGTGGTTCCTGGGGCGGAAAGTGCCCATAAGGATATAGTTATGATTCTCTTCCTGGTTTTCCTGGCGTCAGCTGATAAGTATGACCGTTATTGATTCCTTTTTTTCTTTGGTTTCCTTTCCCGTTCCCATTTATCTAGTCTTGATTGCCCCTATGTGCTGGAGAGCCTGTGTCCCAGTTTGTTCGGCAAGTGATAAGTCGGATATTAGATTGCATAGACTGCTCCTGGATGGTTCTAGTAGCATGTGGAATAAGTGATATAGGTTAGCTCGGATTGCCCTATTTGCTGGTGGTCTTGCGGTGGGGCAGTGAAATGGATATAGTTACATCCTTCCTTGTTTTCTGTACAGTGATAAGGGATATAGCTATGGATTCCTAGGTCGTGTCGTGGGAGTCCGCTGCGATATAGGGATACTTAGTTTAGATTCTCCTGGGGTCTGGAGCAGTGATAAGGGATATAGCTATTGATTCCTGCATGCAGATCTGTCGGCACGTGTTATGAAGAGGGATATAAGTTAGTGCTTCCTGGTGTCCTGGGGTCAAAGTTGATAAGGATATCCACGTTCGTATGATCCTGGTTGGCGCGGGAGCATTCATATAAGTAGCTGTACGTCGATCATTTCCCTGACGTGTACTGGAGCAGGTGATCGATAAGGGATGGAGCTATGATTCCTAGTGGTCTGGAGCAGTGATAAGGGCAACCAGCTTAGATTCCCGCCCTGGTGGTCTGGGGCAAGTGATAAGGAATAAGCTATATTCCTGGGTCCAGTGTAGTGACATTGTATCCTCTTACAACGGTTGTCTCAAATCACTGATTCGCTGTCCGTTGAGGATTGAAGCTCACTCAAAGCTATACGATTTGTTCCGCTTCGGGGCGTGATATAAAACTACTTTGGTCCCGGACGCTACCACGCAATACAAAAGATATAGGACAAAATGAATCATGTGGAAAGTTTAGTGCCATGTTTCTCTGGGAGGAATGAGGAGCGACATCCCGTCCCGGACCTCAGAGCGCTCATTTATGATTCGCTATTAAATTAACTGTATGGTTAATTGTACCGATGAAAGGTTCCCTTCCCATTTCTGTCAACCGTTTACTCACTTCCGTTTATCTGTGCTGGTGGCGCCTCCGCTATTCCCAGCGATGTAGCAGAGCTGAGGTGTCACACTGTGCGGGGCACTGATATAAAACAATCACGATTATAAGTGTTCATATATATTCTAAAATAAAATACCCGAATATACCAAAATAAATAACCGTAACCGGCCATTAACCGTCCCCGTAATGCATAACATATAACATCTTTCCACTGCTCCCCTCTTCTTATCTCTGCCTAATAATATATACTGTTAGGGTGCAAATTTATCTCCCCTCGACTGCCGCACAAAATCACTACCCAACTTATACATCAGTGGCAAAATAATACTACTGCAAAACCCGCGCTCCTCTAATAAAAAATCCTGTCCACATGTACAATGGTCCCACAAAATAAAGCCAGCAACCAATGCATCCTCACGGCAGCACTGGACTTCGTCAGAAAGGGAACTCCCATAATGAAAAGACCAGAGCCAATCCACCCAACCCAACCATACATCATTGGGCGATGTACAACCCAGGCGGATTGTCAAGTCCAAACACTCAGAGAAAACCTTTCTAGTGATCAAAAATGCTGACCAAAATATGGACTTCCCATGAACACCACTGCACGTATGGGTAACTATTCAGAGTTAGTACTGTTAAGCCATGCAAGCAGGAAAATTGCCCAAGCAACACGACTATTATTTACACCTCAAATATTTTCAAAGCCCCTCCAGGTATACAACGTACCAAACACCATTTGGAATGGACGAAGGCTGTTACAAGCCAAGGTTTTACATCAAATTTTTAAGCCAAAAACCACAAGTTGCCATGGTATTGTAATGGCAATGTGTCTGATTTAGGATATTTCCTTCTATATCTGGATGAATGATACTCATGATGGAAAAAACTGCCTAAGGGCCTTGCACGTTGCAGAGATTGACATATGAAACTGATAGGAACAGTGTCCACACTAAAAAATGCCCAACAACAATATAGCAGTGGTTGGACGACCTGGCCGGGTGCCAAAGAGGTGTTGCATCAGAGCCCTCTCTATGGCACCTTGCCATCATCAAGGCATGGTGGTCAACCGGACCTTAAGGCCTCTGTCAGCCCAGGACCTAGAAGAAACTACAATGATATCCAAACTTTTACTCCTTCTTTCATGTTTGGCATCTCAGATGCCTATAAATTCAACTGCAGAGAGCGGGGAGTAAGAAGTTCTGCTTAAAATTATGCATTGGCCTTTGCGAAATACATGGGTTTGGTTGTTTGTATTCGTTGGACTCTGTGTCTAAAAGGTTTCCAGCACTGATATATAGTAGGATGCATGGTTTAATGTCATTGTTACGATTACTAATGATTTTAGTTCAATTGGTATACTCAGTATAAGAGCCATAGTGAAGGAGGAGTGACATGTAGTAAAACATAGGAGTAAATTAACTCAGTTTAAATATTATGCATGTGTTTTTGACATTCCCTATGGAAGAGGGAGCCAGCATATACATGATATACCCTATGGAAGGGTTCAAAAGCTAGCTGTAAAAATAAATTTCTGTCCTGCAGGGTTGTTGGCCCACTTTTAATTTCATTTTTTCAAGTGATTTGCTCCAATTCTTAGACAAAGAGCCTTTCACCATGCGTCAGCATCGCACAGAAAAGGAAGACGCAGGTCTCGTTCTGCTCTGCTTTGTTGCAGAGGTGCAGTCATAAAGAGCATAGCTGGCAGCTCTATGGGGCAACATTCAACAAAGGCGTGTAGGGAGCAGGATGTGTCACCACCAACCTCTATCAAGATTTCTTGCCTTCTTTGGAATCATTGGTTTCTGTCCAGACTCAGGCAAGATGACACCTGTCGCGCAGCTGCCTCTCAGCGGAGCAGGCCTTCCGCACCTTCACTTTTATTGAAAAATGGGCAAGACACAATCCTGAACACGCATCACACCGGAACCAGGCCTACATAAAGAAAATTAAACAGAAAAAAAACAAATGGATGGGTAATAGAACAAGGGTGTAAAGTAAGTTACGTCACATGCAGCTTGGGTCAGGAACAGTGATGAGTGGACCCATTCTGGTTTGCCGGACCATAACAATAAGTTGGCCAGCACGATATTGATGTAAAAACCCATGTAATGCCAGCCTGATTTTTCCTTCGGATACTCTCCCATGACATTTAAAGGGGTCACTTTTGGTCGGTCCTTCATCCTAATGCAGGAGTTGAAACCATGTGATTGTATGATGAGGCCAATAACCCTACAATAAGTCAAAAGCTACACCAGCCGATACTGATTAAACATAGAAACGTATCTATAGCCTGTTCCTGCAGTCTCAGCACCTGCATCAGTTAGAAAGTGAAACACGCAAACCATAGGGGTGCGCAAACTGAGGATCAAGGTAATTTTGGGTTTGTCATTGCCACTTAACCTGTGAATAAAGGAGTTTTAAACGCATGTGAGATAGGGCGGCTGACAGAAGTTAATCTCAGATGCCCAATTTCAAATAACCAGACACAACATGACATCATGAAGGGCTTCGATACTCAATGAATGTATACATCATAGTGTATTCGCAATACCTCTCTTTTATTCTAGTACAGCATCTAGACATTTGGAAGCTCCCAGTAATTGACGCCGCTGCCAGGTCAGACTGCGCCATTACGTAGCATAGACAAAAAAAAGCGAATTACACAGCAACGGCACTGATAGAAGGACTTTACAACGGAAATGGAAATACATATAAAGCTGAAAAAAATCAAATGTTGGTCATCCAAGTTAAGCTTCTATTCATAACCTGCTGAATGCATCTGTGCCTTTCCTCCAGCCCTCGTCCACTGGTTAATTCTACTCAGTGAATTCAGACTAGCGTCATTCTGCACGACGAATATTCTCACATCATTAAGGTTTGGTGGGGCACTTCCTTAAACATCCATGCCAGGATCAGGCGTATATAAACCAAACAGTAACCTACTGGTTTGTGCACCCACTGGAAGTAAAAGAATCTATTGTCTTTAGCTTCTGACTTTTTAACAGCTTTTAACATTTGAGGGGCTCGGGAGCACATCATGTTTTAATGAGAGCACCTAGGGTATGTAAAAAGTCTTTTTCTTTTAAACCAAAGGCACAAGAGCTTTAAAAGAGCTGGATCCTGTATAGGATGGGCACACACCATAAGTGCTTGGTTGATAACGTGATTCGGGGAGATGTCCCTTTAAACCTGTTCATTATAAACGCTGCTAGTTTCCAAATTTAGACAGGTAGGTGCGCTTTTAGACAAAACAAAGCATCTATAGTCCGCTAGACACTTGGTCACGTTCCAGTTGGAGGATATAAAAGGGCTCCACGCGGACCATGTAACTGAACACAGGGGTGTAGTCGGTGTGAGACATATCACCCAGTGCTGGGGGGATATGAAATACATCAAAACACCCCACACTTCCTTCACCAGTGTTTTTCGTCGAAGGCACAGGGATATAATATGTCGGATGACTCTTGGTCCAGCGCGACGATGGGCATGGGTGGACGCCATCGCCTGTAGGGGTCAAACGTCTATTTGCGCGGTACCTATTAGCGCGCTCTGTGTGGCGGTGAACGCAGCATTTCCTATTCTCGTACACTTCCCTCTCGTTGCCGCTAGCCCACAAGCACGCGAATGTCCCGGGGCCGCGCCGACTGAGGGGACGGAGCACGCGGCTCAGCAGCCCCACACTCCCCAGCGGGATGTGGCTGGCCTGTGCCGAAGGTCTAAAGCCACGCCCAAGAGCCGGCGCACTCCGTTCCCGCCATTTCAACGCCCCCGAAAAGGGACATTGCGCGTACACCCACAATCCAGCGTCCAGCCGGGCGACGCCCCCCGAGCGCCCTTCACTGTTAACCCAAATCCGTCTCCGGTAGACCTGTCCGTAGCTGTCTCTACACCACCCGCTATCATCCATTACGGTCACCCGCACAACACCCGGTCCCCGGGACTCTGCTAGGACAACTAATTAAACGGCATCTTCCGGTGACGCGGCCTTGTAGAGTGAATTACCAACTACATAACTGCGTCTGACTGAGCTGAGAGGTTGGGGTGGGGGGGTCGCGGAAAGAAGAAATTTGGCGCATGAGGGAGCGGTCCTGCGGCTCCACACGGGACGTAGACCCCAACACAGGTGTGCGCGGACACCCCGGCGCTCCGACGCCCCTACTCACCATGTTTTATCGGTTCGGGGGTTAGAAGATTCGCAGAGGGAACTGGAGATAGGAGGGGAAGGCGGTGCCGCTGCTCCAGAGATGCTAGAAACGGCGTGCATCTGCCTGACAGACTCGCACTGAATAAGCCTCTGCTCCCCTCCTTCCTCTTTCTTTAACCGCCTTGCACAATAAGGGCGGGCAAGCTTTCCTTCTGTGGCCGCACAGCCTGCCGGAGTTGTAGGTCAGCCGGTGGGACAGGTAGGGTGTGAGGGTGTGGCTTTAATGGCAGTGACTCAGGGGTGGGCCGTATCCGACCAGATACCGATTAGTTCCCAGAAAAACGAATGTACGAAGCCATGTGGCGTCAGTGAGGGGAAAAAAACCTTTAGTACAGTTACACTTAGCATACATGATAAGCGCTCTCATTGGTTGAGATGTCTGAGTAGCAAGATGTAGGCCATTACTAGTTACCCGCGTACCTGCTGGGGTGGAGGAGTTCTCTACCATGTACAATCTGGAACTGACGCCCACTGTTCACACCTGGGATTTCCCCATCTTTCAAAGGGACGCCGCAGACTCACCTACATCACCATTGAAGTGCAGATTGCTTTTCATCGTAGTTAGTAATGTGATGTCAAACGCAATCTTGTTTCAAATGGGATCCAGAGCAGTCAGCGTCTGTGTTTTTTAAACGCAATCGCTATGGGTGACTGCAGCCACATTAAGGCGCTCCACAGTTTGCGTTTTGGCCTGGCTGGTTCATTGCATTTGAAAGCATTACAAGGCTGAGGCGTAGGTCCAATTTCCTAATACGTTACTGTAAATCATTTTCAGATCCTAACATTCAATGTTTGTGAACAGTCATGTTTTAGACACACATCTCTCTCACTTTCTAATCGTTCAAACGCACCTAAGCACCATGTTGAATAGCGTCCTGTGGTAGTGGCACACGTGGCCTTTTGAACCCTTTTAGTCAGCAGTTTACACAATGCAGCCTTTTCCAAGTTTGCGTTTTTACAAAACGCATGCGATGTTCTGGTCACACAAGTGTCATGGCTCGTTTGATTCCGAGCCCTGCATCTGGTGTACTCACCATGACCAGTGACAGTTTCATGAGCGTAGTATAGAAGGCCCAGTCGACGTTGCCGCTAGCAGTTCGTCTCCAACGGGCACCTTCATGCGATCCGCTAGCGTGTCGCGCATCATAACGCGGCGAGCTACTGCACAGGGGGGGCGATCGTATATGTGTTGTCCGAGATGAACTCATGGGCATGGGTTATCAATCGAACAAATGCGTTCCCTGAGAACGCATGCGTCGACGGCCCGAGCCCCGCCCCCTGTGGCGCTACATTTGCGTTAGAATGGACGGCTAGCGGACGTGTGACCTGCAGACTAAACGTGAAGCTTCCGATATGTGACACGCAAGAGAAGGGTTCTCAAAATGTTAGAGGGAACTTGTCACTAGGGACCTTATTTTCACTAAGACAGTAAGCAGAACCCATCACAGCAGAGTGCAATAATGCTTCTGCCTTCTGATATTTGCATTACAATATAATTGTGTGGTTGTACTTACTTCCACCTGACAAAAATCCTCTGGTTTGAGGATGGTTTTAAAAAAAACATTGACTTGTAGGTGCTATCATTGCTCACTTCATGCCCCCCCCTTGTGCTCCGTTTACCTCCCCCAGGCCTGTAGAGCTGTTCACTGTTGAAGAAAACACAAGTGGGGCTCCTTCATAACCCCTTGGCTAAGTCATATTAATGAAAGTTATGGTATTATTTATTAAATGGCTTTGCACTCATGACACATCTGTACACTGCACTAAATATACAATCACAGAGGATATACCTCGAGTGAACACAGCGGATATAACACTATATCGTGTGATGTTTGTTTGACTCTGTCACTTGGTGTCTTTTTTTATTATATCACCACAATCAAAAGATTGGCCCAGCAGAGAGTTCATTTGTGAAAAACACATATTGCCAGGGGGCGTAACATATCGTTAGGGGACAACATTGGAATGTTTAACTTCTTGGTAGGTCTCCGTAGGGTTATTTCAATATTATAAAAGTTCCCTTATCCACAGAATAGGACAAAAAGCTGATTCTGTTATGGTCCGACTTTCAGGGACGCCCCCAATCAAAGAACCATAACCCTTGAGCAATAGGAAACAGAGTATCTTGACACCCATCTTCAGAAGAATGAGTAGGTACAGACTCAGAAAGTGAGGCTTCTCTTCATCGTAGTCAGAAATAACAATGATGGAAATCTTAGATGTCTTCCTTTATATATTCCTTCTTAGGATCTTGTACAAATTTTTTAGCAATATGGCTAAATTCCACTGGAGTGAAAAAAAATAACAATTAAAGCAAGAAAAGATATTTGTTAATCTACTGCAGTAGAGGAGGGGCTCTGATGGAGGAAGCATGACTAGAGAAATCAACTACAAAAGTTTGAAGTCTGTTGCTTATAGAGCAAATGATCTGCAATACAATTTATACACCCCAATCAAACATGTGTTAACACATGGTTTTAAAGACCCCGCCCTCCAACCTTTGGAACCATAATATTACTACATGGCGGTAGGTGGTCCGCATTAATGCAGTACAATTACATCAAGCTTGCTGGCATAACTCCTCCAACTCCGAGACTCAGTACCAGACGTGGGGGGCTTTTACAATTTACACACTAGTGTCATGCATAAAAATCGCCTATGTAAAATGGCTGTCTAGACAAGATTGTGCATCGCCACTCCCAATGTCGGAAGGGACTTTATACATATCTATTACACAGTGTTTATAAGATATAAGAGCTTGAAACAACAATCAGAGCATCTTTTGTGCGGTGGCAGCCTTTGAGAAAGAACATTGTTAAAACTTCCATCTAAAGTGTAATTGAAAAATAATTAATAAGTAAGTCCCTAACACCTCATTCCCTATAAACATCAATAAATACAACCCCACCCAAAAAAGAAAAAACCTACATGTTTGGTATTGCCGGGTCAGTAACAATCTGATACAATAAAGCAGAAAACATATTGACTTGTGTCATGAACAGTACAAAACAAAACCTGAAAAACTTGCCAAAATGGATAATTTTTCATTAAAAATTCAAGTAAATTGTTCAAAAGGGATCAAATAAGTTAGGGTGCCCAACATGATCACCACTGAAAGAACAAATCTCAACATGCACAAAAATAGTCGTTACCGTATATACCGGTATAAGCAGACCAGTATAGCCGGGAGACCGCCTACTTTTACCACAAAATCTGGGAGAAACCTATTGACTCGGTAAAGCTGAGTAGGGTGGGAAATGTCCTTACTCCGACCCCCCCCCAATATATAACAAAGGCAGCCCCGATAATATACAGCACGCCCCCAGTGTATACAGAACTGCTCCCAGTAGTTACACACGAACTGGCCACCAGTATATTACAACACTGCCCCAGAAGTATACCGCACTGCCCCCAGTAGTATACAGCACTGCCACCAAGTAGTACTAACATCACTGCCCCCAGGAAGTATAACAGCATGCCCACATAAGTATAAGCAATGCCACCCAGAAGTTATACGCACTGTACGCCCCAGAAGTTTACAGCACTGCCCCCATGAGGATACAGCACTGCCCCCCGTAGTATAATGCAGCTGCCCAGTCATGCCCCAGTATAGTAGTATGCAGCACAGCCCATGAATAAAAAATATACAACTTATATACTCACCCTCCGGTGCCCCGATGGCAGCGCTGCACCTCCCCCAATGTCATGTCGGCTCCTCTTCGGGCTTCCAGGTACCTCTTCTTGCTTCAGCGTGTGGGCGCCGCGCCATTTGTCTTCCCTCTCGGGGCGCCCTAGTAGACGCCCGCGGCTGACGTCTTATCTAGGCGCCGCCCGCCCGCGAGAAGAACATGGCGGCGCCAGCACGCGAAAAACTCGGCTATATACACGAGTATATATCGATATAAAAAACATATAAATGAGGATCACCGTATCGTAATATTAAAGCTAACATATTAAAAGAAGGAAACGAGAATTTTTTTTCCCTCCAATCAGTAGGCTAATGAACCCACTAAATGAACGTATTTGTAAAATGCATCTAATGTTGCCAGAAAATATACCCTTGTATGTCCAAATTGCAAAAAAATATAAATAAAGAAAAATGTATAGCCCTTAAAAAGTGACAATGCTCAATCTACTGTGAATGGCCCAGCTCCCCTTCAATGCCCTGGCGTGTGCCCATACATCAGGTTACCACATGAAATTGGGTATCAAACTTGGTAAAAACACATTCATTTAGCCACAATTTTGTTTTAACCCCTGTAAAACAATTAAAGGGTAAATAAACTTTATAACAGTTGTTTTACATACGTTCAGGGGTGTAGTTTCTATAATGGGGTATTTTTTGGGTTTTACTATTATTTAGGCCTCTCAAAGTGACTTCAAATCTGAGCAGGACCCTCAATAGCAGGATTTTGCGTTTTGAAAATGTGAAAAATTTAAAAATGTGAAAAATCACACCTAAAGTTCAAAGCCCCATAACTTTCTACAAAAAATGAGAGGATGCATAAAAAATTATTTCAACATAAAGCAGACTTTCCGGAAATGTTAGTTGTCAAGTTTTTTTGCTGTTATGACTATGTGTGGAAAAAGTAGAACATTTTAAAGAGGACCTGTCACCTGTAAAAACGTCACTAGAAACGGCTTACTACACTGCTAGCGTTATCGGAAACCTCCCATAACGCTAGCAGACACTGCCGCTGTATACACCAGAGGGGGCGGTCTAAGGCACTGCCTCTTCCCCGGGACGCCCCGCCCACTCCATTGGTTGGCGGTGACTCCAGAGCGTCATGCAGCAATCACCGCCCCTAATCCCGCCCCCTCGTGAATATGCCCGATCTCTTACAGCGTGGTCCGGCGTTTCTAGTTTTTACATGTGACAGGCTCTCTTTAAACTTAGAAAATTGAGCATTTTTCCAAATTTTCACCAAATATCGTTTTTTTTCTTAAATACATGCAAAAGACCCAAATTTTTCAACTAACATGAAGTACAAAGTGTCATGAGAAAACAATTTCAAAATTGCTTGGATATGTTAAACCCCTTATAGTGGTTATAGATTTGAAAAAATGGGTCGTGTCAGGAAGGTTAAAAGTGGCTTCATTGACAAGGGGATAACGCTATGTTGATAGCAATGTATGGTAATTAGGCAAATCTCTTCTCAGCTGCTCTGATGTGTATGAAAACGCATGCATTAATGCAAACAAACGTGTCAATGCAGCCTAAGGCCGGCGGCACACATGGCGTTTTTGGGCCGTTTTTAAGCAGTCCGTTAAAAACACATCTGTTTTTTACCTGTGTTAATTAAGATAATTGGTAAAAACGTTCATAAAAGCATGCATTTTTCAAAAACGCATGCGATTTTTAACAGACTGCTTAAAAACGGCCCAAAAACGGGTTCAAAACGCCAAGTGTGCCGCCAGCCTAAGGCCACGATCACACATTCTGCTAACATTTGGTTCATAACGCGACTCTACGCTTGTATGCGTATGCATTTCCAGGAAACCGCATGCTATCGGGTTATCGAACTCAACCCCCGATTTACTTCTTGTAATGACGTAGGAAGCCCAGTACTTCTGTGACCAGACCTTTTCCACACTTATGACAAGTTAAAGTAGGACAAACCAATCCCAAAACGGGACTGCGCATTCCACTAGTACATGGCTGATCATAAGGGGTTAGTAATTGGTAAAAACCGGTCAACAAACTGAGTCGTCTTTTTTATGGTTCCCTTGTGATTAGCTGCTTGAACTGTTTATGGTTAACGAAACGCATGCTTTCAAAACGATAGTAAAAAAGGTATGCTGTGGCAGCTCCCTCAGATAGGCACAACGCATGTCGGGAATTCATCAGAAGTGTGTGCGGAAGAAGTTCTAGTTGCTGAGCTATCGATGGTTGGCCCTGGGCAACTAGAACAGTCGCCTAGACACAAATCCGCAAGTCGTTGTGTGAAACGGCTCAGGGATCTGCAAACGTTAGTGGACGCTATTTGTACATGAGGTACAGGAATGAGGCACATAGAGAGGCGGCAGGTTAGTAGAATCTCTGCAGCACGTTAGGTGTAATTCTATGAAGGGGGACGTGACATGCTCTCACTTACGCCATAATGTCACACTGGGAGGATCTATGGCATAGACGCCATGGAGCTGTCTAGAGAGGTGCCACTCACACGCCCTGCTGTGGACGCATAGTAGGCACATAACAGGAGCACAATGGCGACTATGCAGCCTCCTCCCGCCCCTCTGTGTGACGGCGCACGCCAATGCGCATATACTCTCCGGCGCCAGGTTACGATGTACAAAAATGCGAAAGCCCAGGGCAGCCTGTGTTGTCGCCATCCCCCGCCCCCCGGCCCGCCCCTGCGCTGCATAGCCCATGATTAGGAATATAGGGCAACATGCGCTTCCTAGCGCTGCTCAAGACAACGTCCAGCTGTCCCCCCCCCCATGGCGATGCCCGACCGGAGCACCGCTCCATCATTACGTTCAGGTACGAGGGCGAGGACTATAAGCACTACACAAGCACAGCATAGGGCTGCGTTATACAAGGCACGTGTGCACCGGCTTTGTCTGTCGGCCCGCGGTCTAAGACCCCCCCCCCCGAATGAATAGCGGTTTTGTATACACAGCATGGTATGGTTTTCGAATCCCTCCTGCCAGATAGAGCGGCTGGAGTCACTTTCTAGGATGGCAGGAAAGAACTAGCCCCTGTGTATTATGCTGGTGATAACACCCGTGCCCCAGCACGTACTGGGATCCTGCGAGTCACAAGGGCAAAGCCAGGCACATAAGGCAAAAAGAGGGAGCGGAGGCTGCGTACAGGGCCCTGGAGGAGCCCTGACATCTCACAGCATACATCCTCAAATGAGCTTGGCAAGTCACGCTCGAGTGAGTGTCATGTTCATTCATATAGGGGGATGCCATTGTCAAGCTGGTAACATCTAGCCGATGCAGTACAGCGACGATATATTAAGACGTACAATAAAGCAGTTACCCAGTGATGTATTATCAGTTTCCACTCTCCGTGTGTGAGTCTAGTTGTTGTGCACCATGTACAGCGGGTTGTCTGTGGCACCGGCCTGCTATGGCTTACACACTCCTATATTGTCGGCTAGAAGTAGCACGCTGGGGAAGTGCCCTGCTCGGGCCATATAAGGGGTTTCAGAAAATGTAAAGGGATGAAACTATGCTGAAAGCTGAGCTCTGCGCACGTGCGGAGACGCTTCATGCACCTACAGAGCTAGGAAATGCTATGCAAATCCTTCCTCCTGACCCCAGGCATAACCCTTTACTTGGAAGATATCGTGATTAGTATTCTCTAAGCCACGGAAAACATTTGACGACGCTTACTGCTAACGTGTACTTGCACAAAATCATATATATGTAAGCACTGCCATGTTACCCTATTTACTGTAGTAGTTTTCTGTGGACCCACCAAGGTAGTTTGGAGTCGCTGATGTCCATGGGCGTATGAAGCAACGAACTGACTTTTTTTCCCCAGTATGCAGCGCAACTGAATCTTAAAACGGAACCTTGTCACCTACTTTATCACACTGAAACCTAGGTAGTGACTATGAGAATTGTGTCTTTCTGATATTCTACCTCATTACATACAACAAATATCTTTTCCCGCGAAGAGCGAGGGCGCATTCAACAATTGCATTGCGATTGTGACAGAATTCCTCTGACTTCCGCCTTGATCACATGCTAAGGTTACATTGCGTTTTAGCAGGCAGTGGTAACGCAAAATGTAACCTAGCAGCTGATAAGACTGGAAGTAGGGAATGCGTTCAAATAAGGACTCTTAAAAATGGTGAATGACCTCAGGCTACGGTCAGGTGGGTGCGTTCATTTTAGAGGGCTTTACTTGGGTCTGCAGAGCTAAAATCATGAGTTTACTAGTATAGAGAAAGAAGAAAATGCTTGTGGTCTGTGTAGTCTATAAGAACAGGAGATAAGCCAAGATATTCAAAGTGTGGATGATAGAAGCTGCAGAGGAAAGATCCAATTCCTGCAGTTCTACTGTCCTGTTCTCGGTTATTAGCTCACAAAATTTTTTTGCGTTTATAGTCCCTCCCTATTGTATAAGGAGGAAGTTGTATTAATCGGAAGGACGGGTCTCTAAAAATAAAGCCTTTGTTATATTATTTAACTTGGTTGCAGCTTATGTCATTCTCAAAGGTTTGCACAATGTTGTGACTTGTGGATTTTCTAGGTGACTTGGGATCTAGGCACGTCTCCATTACTATAGATCATAAAGAGAATGCACTCTATATCTTAGGTCCCAGTCACACGTTCCTTAGCTTTAACGCTAATGGAGAAAGACCCATTGAATACAATGGGACAGAGTGCAATGCGAGTTCTGAGCGTCAAATGCACGCGCAGAACTCGCGCGTGAAAAACGCCAGTGGAGAAGGGGCCTAACATGAAGTACAAAGTGTCATGAGAAAACAATTTCAAAATTGCTTGGATATGTTAAACCCCTTATAGTGGTTATAGATTTGAAAAAATGGGTCGTGTCAGGAAGGTTAAAAGTGGCTTCATTGACAAGGGGATAACGCTATGTTGATAGCAATGTATGGTAATTAGGAAAATCTCTTCTCAGCTGCTCTGATGTGTATGAAAACGCAAGGCCGGCGGCACACACGTTTTTGGGCCGTTTTTAAGCAGTCCGTTAAAAACACATCCGTTTTTTACCTGTGTTAATTAAGATAATTGGTAAAAACGTTCATAAAAGCATTTTATAAACGCATGCGATTTTTAACAGACTGCTTAAAAATGGCCCTAAAACGGGTTCAAAATGCCAAGTGTGCCGCCAGCCTAAGGCCGCGATCACACATTCTGCTAACATTTGGTTCATAACGCGACTCTAGCGCACAGGGAGTGGGCCACGGCTTGTTTGCGTATGCATTTCCAGGAAACCGCATGCTATCGGGTTATCGAACTCAAAGCTAGAGGAACGTGTGACTGTGACCTAAGAGTAGAGAGTGCATTCTCTATTATTATCTATGAAGGTAATGGAGAAAGTGTTCCTAGATCCAAGTCACACTGAGAAAACCACATGTGGTTTTCAACACCACATAAGTCAATAACAAAAACTTTAGAATGACAATAAGCTGCCACCAATTAATAATAATAACAAAGCTTTATTTTTAGAGAGCCATCACATTCCACAGTATACAGATTCCTCCTTATTCAGATAGGGAGGGACATATAAAAGCAAAAAAAGAGATTACAGAGTATTAAGGGCCCTCACATGAGCTTACAATCTATGAGGTACAGTGGACCCTATCATATACAGTCAATGCAATAATAGGATTTTACTGCAATAAACTAGAAGCCACATCGGGTGGAGTATGACATTTCCTTTCTAGAATTTCTTTTTTTCTTCCGTTTACCTATAAAATAATCTCCTCCAAACTCGTGTGAAAATGAGCAGAGAAGAGTCATGTTTTGCTAGAGGTGAGTCAGTTTGAGAGGCTGGAGGGGGTTGTCACTTAAGACTTTTATCTTGGGTTCTAGTATCATATTAAAGAAGATAATGGGGCAGATTTACTTACCCGGCCCATTGACGATCCAGCGGCGCGTTCTCTGCGCTGGATTAACAAATGACCCCCAATATTTTCTTCCAAGTTGTATTAGTCTTGTGGTTTTGTGAGCTACATAACCGGAGAACAGGCAGTTTAAGAAAAAGGCAGGAATTGGATCTTTCTCTGCAGCTTTCATTCCACACTTTGAATTAACATGGGCTTATCTCCTGTTCTTTAGCTCACAGGACCACAAGCAGTTTCTTCTTTAATCCAATACTAGTATCATGATTTTAGCTGCTGAAGAACCCAAGATATAGGCATCTAAAGTGACGCACCCCCTCTGACCCCTTAGCCTGAGGGCGCATTCACACGATGTGTTGAGTCGCGTATTTGATGCATTCCACTGGCTCCAGTCTTGATCACATGCTAAGGTTACATTGCGTTACCATTACATCTGCTAAAACGCAATGTAACCTTAGCATGTGATCAAGGCGGAAGTCAGAGGAATGCGTCAAAAACGCAATGCATTGTGTGAATGCGCCCTCACTCTTCGCTGGAAAAGATATTTTTGTAGGTAAATGAGGGAGCATTCTAGAAAGGACATTCCATAGTCTACCTTAGGTTGTCAGTGGGGTAAAAGTAGGTGACAGGTTCCTTTTAAGACTCAGTACCTGCATAGATTGGGGAAAAAAGTAATTCTGCATCATGCCCCATGTCTGCTAATCCAAACTACCTTGTTGGGCCACAAAAACTATCTACAGTAAATATGGTACATGGCATGTGCCAGACACTTTTAGCAGTAAATCGTCTTCAATGTTTCCGTGCTTATAGAATACTATACACTATATTCTTCCAGTAAAGGGATATGTCTGGTCAGGAGGAATGGATTTGCATAGCATTTCCTCAGCTCTGTATGAGCAGTGAAGCATCTCCTGCACTGTGCAGCAGATCTCAGCTTTCAGCATAGTTATACCTTACAGTTTCTGAAATCCCCTTATATGGCGATCAGTGCACTTCCCCAGCCTTTCTATTTCGTAAGCCCTTAAAATATAGGAAGTAAAGCATAGCAGGCCTGGTGCACATACAAGCCTGCTGTACAGGGTGCACACCACCTAGACTCAGCACACTGATATGGAAATGATAATACAGCACATGGAGTAGATGCTTTATTATATCTGGCTGTACGGCAGTCTGTAGATGTTACCATGCTGAGCAATGAGCATCCCCCTAGTAAATGACATGAACATGACAATCACTGTGAGCAGTGACTTGCAGCATCATAGAGGACTGTAATGCTGTGATTGTAGGGCTCCTCCAGGGCACTGTACAGCAGCTCCTCTCCCTCTTTTGTCACTTATGTGCCTGGCTTTAGGCCCTTGTGACTCGGCAGGATCCTCAGTACGTGCTGGGGCACGGGTGATATCACCAGCAGTATAACACAGTGCTAGTTCTTTCCTGCCATCCTAGGAAAGTGACTACATGTGCCGCTCTATCTGGCAGGAAGGGATGGAAACCATGAGCCATAGCTGTGTATACAAAACCTCTATTCATACCGGTGGGGGGGGCATCATAGACCGGGGGCAGACTATACACAGCCGGCTGACACACGTGCCTTGTATGAACGCAACCCTATGCCGGGGCATCTGTGTGTATTGCTGTACACGGTACATGGAGTAATGATGGAGCAGGTGCCGGGTGCTTGGCATCGCCATGGAGGGAGGAGGGGGGGGAGCTGGACGTTGTCTTGAGCAGCGCTGGAAGGCGCAGGGTTGCCCTATATGTCCTAATATGGGCATGCAGGCTGCAGGGGCGGGGCCGGGGCGGGGATGGGGAGACAAGGCGCCTGGGACTTCCATTTTTGGAAGCGTTAAACCTGGCGCCGGAGGAGTCTGCGCAGTGCGCGCCCGTCACACGGGGGGCGGGGGAGGAGGCGGCAGTCACCATTGTGCTCACTGTGATGTGCTCTATACAAGCGTCACAGCATGGCGGAGGGCACCTCTCTATCAGCTGCTATGGCGTCTATTCATATAGATACTCCCATATCATAGTGCAGTAAGGAGAGCAGGTCACGTCCCCCTCAGATTATTACACATAACGATGCTGCAGAGATACTAACCTGCCGCCTCTCTATGTGACCTCATTCCCTGTCCTCATGTGCAAATGACGGCACAACATTTGCAATCTGAGGCCGTGTTCACACAACAACGACTGCGATTGTGTCTAGTTGCCCATGACAACCAATCAGAGCTCAGCAACTAGAACAGTTCTGCCTCACACACTTCTGATGAATGTCCCCACATGCGTTTTGTATCTGAGGGAGCTGCCACACATACCGTTTTTAGATCGTTTTAAAGCATGCGTTTTTTACCATTAAACAGGTTCAAAGCAGCCAAACACAAGGTAACCAGTAAAAGACGTATCAGTTTTTGCCCGTTTTACCAATTATCTTAACCCCTTAAGGATGCAGCCAGTTTATAGCTTAAAGGGGTATTCCGGGAATATGAACGTCTGACACAAAAACCCATGATGATATAAATAAATGAATACAACAATACTCAATGTCATTAGTCACAAAACAGAGCTAAAATAATTTGATTTTATGATTTACAAAGTTTATGGCCTCTCTAAAGTAGGTGGAGTTATCACTAAGATGGCTGCCACTGGTAACTACAAGTTCCATGATCCTTTGGTTCTCAGTAACTCCTCCTACCACTTATGCTCTGCTAACAGTGATGATATAACAGGTTTTCTTGCTCTGTTACCATAGTAATGATGTGTAACTGCCATTACCACAACACTGACCATACTGGATGCACTGCAACCAACCAACAACAGCCAAACCTAGTGGTGATCACATGACCTTCCCAGGCAGGTGATGGACATGTGATGTGGACATGTGACCGGTGGCCATCTTCTTAGTACATCTTCTGTTCTGCAACGGACCGCGCGGAGGAAATTAACGGACTGATTAAAGGGCCAGTAGCATTTTAATTCTTCATTACAGTCTATGTCAGCAGCATTTTCTGCTAAGCGGAGCAAAATTTTAAATAACAACTAATTACATATAAGCTTATATTTTGAGTGCCCATTTGTATATGAATTATGCTGATTCCTGGAATACCCCTTTAAGGCTCAGTCCCATTTTTTGGATTGTTTGTCTACTTTACATTTTCATAATTTTTGAAATATCTGGATAATTTATTTTGCTGTCATGCGTCTTACAAATAGATTATCGTTTTTCCGTATTTTCAGAATTGTCTCTTTTCTGGATAAATACAGTTTTAAATGAAATTTTACATATTTAGCATTAAAACCCCCTATATAACCAACCCATTTTTAGAATTTTTGCGAAGTTTAGATTAGGAATTTAGAATTTTTTTAGAAGAAGGTAGAGAATTGCATCTACTCTAGGGGTGGGGGTATAAATAAGGATGCATTCGGTGGAACAAGCAAATACCTTAATATCAGATTAATTGCGTTTTTGTAATGTTCATGTCCCCATGTGGGAAAAAATAAGGGAAAAAAAAAAAAGAAAAAAAGGGGGGATGGGAAAAAAGGCGTAGGCAAAGAAAAAAAAGGGGCCAGAAGCCAAAGACAACCCCCAACTTCCACACGCCATCCCCACACTCCCACACCCCACAGAGCCTCCAACCCCCCACCATCAACACACGCCACCCCACCCCACCCCCACTTATAAAAAGTATATCGACGCCCGTAGTTTTAACAACCAAATAGAACAAAAGGGTTAGGAAATAAGGAGTGAACCTGCTACAGAATAATGCTGCGTGTCAAAAAAAAAACTGTTTTTAAATTTAGAATTAAAATAAAATTTTTTTTTTTTTAAAAATCCAGCCACTATAAAATGTCGCCACTAAATATGATTTTACCTGTTGAAGCCCACAAAAAAATGCAAAAAAAAAATATGTATGTACAACCAGACTGAGATACTGTTGCTAATACACGCCAATAAAACAAGCCATTTCAAACCAGCTCCATAGCCTCTAAAAACGGAAAAAAAAAAATGTTTTATAGGCACATTGGAAGACGGCAACAATCAATGCAAAAACTGATTAGATTTTCTCCACATTAGTGGTTTTTTTATTTGGCCAAATTTAGTAAACGTTAAAGAAAAAAAGATTCATCCTGGGCTGGTACCCCCGTAATCGTATGACATATAGAATAAAGATAACAATGATTATTAGTCTATACGGTGAAACACAAAACAAAAAAAAAGAGAGAGAGGAAAAACACAATCAAGTACAGAATATGCTTTTCTACTCTGCCATGAAAAAAAAAAAAGTTCAAAATTTTCAACAAGAAGATACCACCCAAATTGGGCAACACTGTTAAAAAGATCATATATCGCTCAGCACCCAAAAAAAAATTCGTTGACATTGCCGCCCAAATTAAAGAACAAAAAAAAAAAAACTAAAATATTTTAGAGGCCCTACAACAGGGGTGACCAATGAGAAAACAATAAACTTGGTAGCTGCAGGGCGCTCATTCCCATTCTGCGCCTCGGCGTGCCCCCATATTAAAAACAAGTAGAAGGGCCCTTGAAATGTGGGGGTGGGGGTCTCTGCACTCGGGAGAAATTGCATAACAAATTGTATGGTGGGTTGTTCTCTTTATCCTTTGGAAAATGTTGTAAATTTTAAGGCTAAAATTAAAAGCTTAAACCAACTAAATCGTGACCTTGGAAATTTCACCTCCATTTGATTCAATATTATTGAAGATATCAAGGGGGTTGAACAATCTAACTAAAAGCTGGGTTCTTGAGTAGAGGGCTAGGGTAATCAGTTTTGAAAGTGATCTATGGGTCAATACGATTACGGGGATACCAGACATGAATATTTTTTCTTACGTTTTACTAAATTTGCCAAATAAAACCCTAATGTGGAGAAAAATCTATCATTTTTGCATTGCCGTCTTCCAAGTGGCATAACATTTTTCCTTTTTAGGCTATGGAGCTGGTTGATGGCTTGTTTTTTGCGGGTACTTAGCAACAGTATCATTCTGGTGTACATATTTTTTTGCATTTTTTGTGGGATTCAACAGGTAAAATCATATTTAGTGGCGGGTTTTTAACAGTTTTTTTTTGTACAGCGTTCATTGTGCAGGTTCAATAATTATTTACTTTTGTTCTATGGGTTGTTACGGACGCGATAATACTTTATATGTGGGGCTTATGGACATTTTTATCGAATAGCATTTTTTTACACTTTTTTATTATTTCCACCATGGGACATGAACAAGCAATTATCTGATATTAGGTATTAGCTGTGTCAGCCTATGCCTACCCCTAGAGGAGAGGCAATTCTACCATCACCATAGGCAAAGGTTCTTTACTGTAAGAGCAGTGAGATTATGGAACTCTCTGTCGCAGGAGGTTGTTATGGCCGACTCTATGTACATGTTCAACAGAGGCCTGGATGACTTTCTGGAGACAAAAAATATCACGGCTTATGGGGATAAAACATTTAATTCTTAAAGGTTGAACTTGCGTCTTTTTCCGACCCTTATATACTATGAAACATGCATAGGTTTACACTGTGCCTTTAAGATGCGGTCATAGACGCCCTCTTACAGGCACTGCCTACAGGCAGCCCTGGGGTCCTAACATAGGAACGATCATCGCTCCCTGAAGACGGCACCAAGAGGCCAATCGTGGGGAAAAGACCCCCCTTCCCCCAAAGGTAGTTTAAATTTTTTTTTGTACAGCGTTCATTGTGCAGGTTCAATAATTATTTACTTTTGTTCTATGGGTTGTTACGGACGCGATAATACTTTATATGTGGGGCTTATGGACATTTTTATTGAATAGCATTTTTTAACACTTTTTTATTTTTTCCACCATGGGACATGAACAAGCAATTATCTGATATTAGGTATTAGCTGTGTCAGCCTATGCTTACCCCTAGAGGAGAGGCAATTCTACCATCACCATAGGCAAAGGTTCTTTACTGTAAGAGCAGTGAGATTATGGAACTCTCTGCCGCAGGAGGTTGTTATGGCGGACTCTATGTACATGTTCAGGAGAGGCCTGGATGCCTTTCTGGAGAGAAAAAATATCATGGCTTATGGGGATAAAACATTTAATTCTTAAAGGTTGAACTTGCGTCTTTTTCCGACCCTTATATACTATGAAACATGCATAGGTTTACACTGTGCCTTTAAGATGCGGTCATAGACGCCCTTTTACAGGCACTGCCTACAGGCAGCCCTGGGGTCCTAACATAGGAACGATCATCGCTCCCTGAAGACGGCACCAAGAGGCCAATCGTGGGGAAAAGACCCCCCTTCCCCCAAAGGTAGTTTAAATACAGAGGTCAGGATTATAGCGGCATTTAACGGGTTAAACGCGCAAGACTGGACCCACTCCGACCGCGGGTGTTACACTGGGGTGTCGGCTGTTAGTTACAGCTGGCACCCTGTGTATCCCAATGCCCGTTCGGCTAAGATCGCAAGCAGCATCAGCTCTGCGTCCAATATATCGGAGGCTGAGCGTTAAGTCGCTCAGCGTCCGGTATAACTGACGCAGTGCGCTAATAGGTTAAGAGAAAAACAGGTTGTAAGCAGCCAACCGCATGGTAAACGGTCAAAAACTGTCAAAAACAGATGCTTAAAAACGGAACAAAAGTGCCATGTGTGAACAACTTGACACGCAAAAAATAAGCCCACAACCAGCTCTGTCAATTAAAAAATACCAAAGTTCTGCCCCTGAAAAAAAAATGGCGATCCTTTAACAAATGCGATTTCTTTTCTATCCTAATTTTATCTTCAATAAAATTGGACAAATATAAAAAAAACTATATAAATGAGGTATCACCTTATTCGTAGTGATCCATAGAATAAAGTGAATATATTATTTTCATACTACAGTGAACACACCCCATCCCAAAAAAATGCTTAAAATACAAAAGACGAGAATTGATGATTTCATTTTTCTCCACACATTAATAATAATAATAATAATCTTTATATAGCGCCATCAAATTCCGTAGCTCTTTACCAATCATAGGGGACATATACAACTATATTACATTACAGAGTACAAACAGTCATATGGAACAATAGGAGTGAGGGCCCTGCTCACAAGAGCGTACAGTCTATGAGATGAAAAGTTCTCATCACTAAACTTAAGACCCACTAAAATGAAGTGCATCTAATCTCGCTAAAAATAAGCCCTTATTTGTCCAAATTGCCAAACAAAATATAAAGATTGTTTAGCCTATAAACCACTTCCTGCCGCGCGCTGCAATAGAATGGTGTGGCGGGATGTGACTTGCCAACACTGTTCAGACACAGAGGGGTCCCCCCTTGTTCAAGATCGCTGCTATTGGCTGGTCAATGCAGACCAACCAATAGCAGCGATTTTACTTTTGTCATTAGTAATACATCACTTTGTCTGTAGACATGGTGATCACAGGAGGATGGCGGATGTTCCTGGCAGCCATCCATATCGCCTCACGGTCCGGAAGGTTTTCGCTTCCTCCCAGGTCTATGTTTGCTGCTATTGGGTGGTCGATCCACTGTACCCAAAAACCAGAGTGGTCCCCTGGAACCTTTGTTAGGCAGCCACTTAGAAAGGGGACATCAAGGCACTCAGCAATCAGAACATGGTGTTGGTCTAATATAAGGCTAAAAGGGATATCCTTGTTCTGACCACAATTCATGGGGACTCCAGCACCCTCACCCCTGTACAAGGTACCTCACAGCTTCCCCCAAGCCAGACAGCATCCTGGCTAACAATAAATACATGGGTGGGGTTGATCTATCAGATGAGATGCTGAAGCCTTAGGCAACTAATATTTGGACAAGAAGGACAGGGCTCCTGTACCTCTTGATTAGATGTCTCCCGGTTTTTCCAGGACAACAGTTTCTCAGTAAATTCCGCTGCTTCCAAAGGAAAGACTCAGAAAAAGGTCTCTTCAAAAATGGGGGATAGGAAGGACACTATATACTACTACGAGACCTGCAAGAACTCCTGAGTCACAAAATTTTAGTTGGTCCCCTGATATATTCCACCTTTCAACACATTCCCAATTTATGTCCAACCTTTGTTGAGAATTTATTTTGGTAAAAGAAATTATTGTAACAACTATTAGCTCAAATTGCTCCCCATACCCCTCGATTATTTCATTGAGGGATGTCGTTTGCAAACTACATTTGTTGATTTTCTTTTTCTTATTTAGGTTTTCTATTTCCCCTCCAATCCTCTGGATTTCTCCAAGTTATTTATTATTATTTATTTATACTCCAAGTGCTTTATCATAGTTGTATTTTCTGGCTAGCGTTTAGGATCACACATTGGGTGTTTCTCATGTGGGGGTATGGGGGTTATTACATTTTTTGTGGCTATAAAAATTTAGGGGAAATTGTGACTTTTTTGGGAAAATGTTCTCCTTTTTGGGGCCTAAATGAATCAAACACCTATTGCGGCAAATACACCCTGCTAAATTCTCCAAGGGGTGTACCCTCCAGAATGGTGTTAGTTGTTGGGGTTCCCCTCTGTTTGGTACCACTAGGCCTCTCTAAATGCATCCCAACACATTAAAACTTTTTCAGCCATGCTTGTTTTCCAAAATCTAAACAACGCTCTTTCCTTTCTAAGTGCCCCCCTGTGTTTGTACAGCAGGGTACAGTGACAAAATGGGTATTGGCGTACTCAGGAGGAATTGCACTAAACATTGTAAAATGCATTTTCCTTTTTAACCCATTGCGATGTGCAAATTTTAGTGTTCAATTAATCTATTGTAAGATAAAATTACATTTCTGTAATTTCACTTCCATTTATTTTTCACCCTCATGAAAAACTCATAGGGTTAACAAACATCCCAAAGGTTGTTTTTAAATATTTTGAGGGGTGCAGTTTCTAAAATGGTGTCATTTGTGGGGGTTTTCTATCATAACTAAATTGGTCCCTTTCAAAAATTTGATGACTTTCGTGAAAATCTGAAAAATCGCACCTAAAGTTATGAGCCTCCTAACATCCTAAAAAAGGAAAGGATGTTTGAAAAATGTTAGTTATGAAGTTATTTTGGTGATATGACTAACTTTCCAAAAACTAGAACATTTTTAATTTGGAATTTTTTTTTTTTTTTTTAATTTTCACAAAATGTCTATTTATTTAATAAATCTATCTATCTAACTATCTGTCATAACCAACATGAAGTACAATGTGTCAAGAAAAAACTTTCTCAAAATCAACTGGATATGTATTCCAAAGTTATGACCACTCTGACCACTCATAGTGACACATTTCAGATTTTTAAAAAAAGACTGTCTGGAAGGTGCACAATGGTCAAGTCGTTAAGGGGTTAAAAGGTAGTACATATACTGCTTATCATTGTCTATCTGACACGTTTCGGGTCAAGAAGTTACTGGATCCCTTAACCTCTTGACGCTCTGCGCCGTACTTGTACGCCAAGGAGCTCCTCACGCACTCGAGATGGGGTCTGCTACATATTCCAGCAAACACCCACCATTAATACTAGCGGCGATCGATTGTTATGACAGCCTCAGGTCTTTGTACCGCATCTGTAGATTCATTACAATCTTGCAGTATATTGTAAGAATGATCATACCATCTAGGGTTATAGTACCCTAGAGCAGTGATGGCGAACCTTTTAGAGACCGAGTGCCAAAACTACAACCAAGACTCACTTATTTATCGCAAAGTGCCAACACAGAAATGTTATTTGTGATTTATACTCCCTTCTCTGTCACAACACCTTCCCACTCCTCCAGTAGTCCCAGGTAGCACTGTCACTTTAAAATAGCTGTATGCACAGCAAGTCCTGGGCTTTCTGGGACTGCAGGAAGATACCTGGAGTCCTCTCTGGTGATGGCCTGGGTGCCCACAGAAAGGGCTCCGAGTGCCACCTCCGGCACCCGTGCCATAGGTTCGCCACCACTGCCCTAGAGGGTCCAAAAAAAATTGAAAAAAAGTAATAATAAAAAATTAAATTCAAATACCCCCCCCCTTTCCCTAGAACTGTTCTAAAACTAAATAAACAGTAAAAATCACAAACATGTTGGAAATCAAATTCCCAAAATACCCAATCTATAAAAATATATAAACAGTTATTAAAAAGTGATTAAAACGTTGCACAGTCCTCAAAATGGTAGCAATGAAAACCTCAGCTCATCTAGCAAAACATAACATCTTACACAGCTCCACAACCATTTAACCAAATATGAAAAAGTTATTAGCATCAGTAACAGATGTGTACTGGCCGTCTTTACAAACAGAACTGAAAAGCCCACCAATCAGAAAGTTAGGCCGTACCCTGTGGGTCGGGCCTAATTTGTTTTGTAGGTAAAACCCTTTAATGGAAGTCACTGGATCACAAAT
Organism: Engystomops pustulosus; assembly: GCA_019512145.1. Taxonomy (NCBI): domain Eukaryota; kingdom Metazoa; phylum Chordata; class Amphibia; order Anura; family Leptodactylidae; genus Engystomops; species Engystomops pustulosus. The sequence continues at coordinate 130,936,496 of CM033647.1, forward strand.
AAGAGCATAACTTTTGATTTGATTTTCACTGAATAAATACAGACATTCACACACATTTACTAAATTTAATAGGTCTATTTGGATAAGTCCTAATTGGGTGGGGGGATAAGAAGATGATAAAGTTCCTAACATGAGCACTGAATAGACATATCTCCTTACAGAGTTGAATCAAAAGAATGTTCTGCTGGTCTGCTAGGAGTTCTTACAGAGTTGAATCAAAAGAATGTTCTGCTGGTCTGCTAGGAGTTCATCTTTAGCCTCTTATCCATATCTATCTGCTGTGCGCTGGGCTCTAAAAAAGAAGCTGGAAAAATTGACAGAGAAGTTACAGAGTTGAATCAAAAGAATGTTCTGCTGGTCTGCTAGGAGTTCGTCTTTAGCCTCTTATCCATATCTATCTGCTGTGCGCTGGGCTCTAAAAAAGAAGCTGGAAAAATTGACAGAGAAGCATTGAAGTACTGTTATCACCTGCTCTATTTAGTTCTGAAATAAAAACCCCAAAAAAACAAAAAACATTGGCTTCAAAGGTTTTGGTAGTTCTACCATTAAAATCCATTGTGGTAAACCAGGGACACTTCTTATAGGTTAAGGTACCGTGACTGTGGTAATCTTATATTTGTTGTATGTGGCCTCCTTCCTTCTAAAATTCTTCTAAAGGGCTCTAGGGGAGTTACCACAGCCCCTCAGTGCTGCAGATTCACAGGCTGTTCTCGGCCCCCTCTGTACCCTATGTGTTCCTGGTTAATCATGATGGATTTTGATGGTAGATTTCCTCTAAGTAGCATGTGAGTCAATAGCCACAAAACACTCCCATAGACATCAGAAAATGAACCAATTAGGTTGGATACTGCCTAGATTTACAGGGGGTGATTCAGAATCGAACAACAAAGCTATAAAATACACAGTCCACACGTGTCACCTTAAAAAGGTACTCATATAGGATGCTGCCTGTGTCCTTCTTTTAGACCTCACTCCCTAAAGGACAAGACCAAGATGATCATGGATACTACTAGGTAAAGACTGTGAGGAACCATGTGGCACCATAGCACCTGTGGCTATCTCGTCTTAGGAGACAGTAGGTTCAGTTCAGGAATATTGTTTTGCATCAGCGTTCTTACTCCTTTCATAGATTCAGATTTCGGTTGCATTGCATCAGCGTTCTTACTCCTTTCATAGATTCAGATTTCGGTTGCATAAGGCGGTATGTTGTAACATACAGTACAGGCAGTCCCCGGCTTACGTACAGGATAGGTTCTTTAGGTTTGTTCTTAAGTTGAATTTGTATGTAAGTCGGAACCGTATATTTTACAATTGTTACAGTACAGGTAGTCCCCGGCTTACGTAAAGGATAGGTTCTTTAGGTTTTAAGTCGGAACCGTATATTTTACAATTGTAGCTCCAGACAAAAAAACTTTTTGTCCCAGTGACGACTGCATTTTCAACATTTTTTGCTGTAATGGGACCAAGGATTATCAATAAAGCTTCATTACAGACACTGTGCAGATGATCAATGCAGCCTGGAACTAAGGTAAAGTATCCAGAGAGGTTCACCAGAGATCACAGTGGGAAGAGAGGTCTGTATGTAACTAGCGGCCATCGAGTGTCCTGAAGTAGGGGACCGCCTGTATATACTTTACCTGATCTCCACAGACTGAACGACTCAGGAAACCTTTCATTAGATTTGGGGACAATAAACTACCTGCTGGGATGCAGTTTCCCGTACCTTGCTACATTACAGCTGTTGTTTGTTGCACGCTCAAGATTTTGGAGGGGAAAGGTGATGGGGATATGGTGACCCCCAGACACATGCTTGAAAATGCACAGAGAAGTGTGGTGTACAAATCTAGTAGTACGCACAGTACCTGCAGCCGACTCAAGTCTACGAACCATCCAGGAATATGGTGCCCAAAGCTGATGGTTCAGTGGCCTCAACCCCACTGACAGATTCCCTTTAACAAATGTGTGTACATCATAAGAATAGGAGAACAAGAAATGTAATACATCTTGAACCAGGAAAGTGCTACTTTCTCCACTTATATTTCTTATGTTTTCTTCCTTGTAATGGGACCAAGGATTATCAATAAAGCTTCATTACAGACACTGTGCAGCTGATCATTGCAGCCTGGGACTAAGGTAAAGTATCTAGAGAGGTTCACCAGAGGTCACAGTGGGAAGAGAGGTCTGTATGTAACTAGCGGCCGTCGGGTGTCCTGAAGTAGGGGACCGCCTGTATATACTTTACCTGATCTCCACAGACTGAACGACTCAGGAAACCTTTCATTAGGTTTGGGGACAATAAACTATCTGCTGTGATGCAGTTTCCCGTACCTTGTTACATTACAGCTGTTGTTTGTTGCACGCTCAAGATTTTGGAGGGGAAAGGTGATGGGGATATGGTGACCCCCAGACACATGCTTGAAAAAGCACAGAGAAGTGTGGTGTACAAATCTAGTACAATGCACAGTACCTGCAGCCGATTCAAGTCAAGAACCATCCAGGAATAGGGTGCCCAAAGCTGATGGTCTAGTCTAGTGGCCTCAACCCCACTGACAGATTCCCTTTAACAAATGTGTGTACATCAAAAGAATAGGAGAACAAGAAATGTAATATATCTAGAACCAGGAAAGTGCTACTTTCTCCACTTATATTTCTTATGTTTTCTTCCTTCTCAAAAGTGATTTAATTCTGGAATCTTTTCTGCAGCTTCACAGACACTGTGCGCTGGGCTCTAAAAAAGAAGCTGGAAAAATTGACAGAGAAGTATTGAAGTACTGTTATCACCTGCTCTATTTAGTTCTGAAATAAAAAACAAAAAAAAAACAAAAAACATTGGCTTCAAAGGTTTTGGTAGTTCTACCATTAAAATCCATTGTGGTAAACCAGGGACACTTCTTATAGATTAAGGCACCGTGACTGTGGTAATTTTATATTTGTTGTATGTGGCCTCCTTCCTTCTAAAATTCTTCTAAAGGGCTCTAGGGGAGTTACCACAGCCCCTCAGTGCTCCAGATTCACAGTCTGTTCTCGGCCCCCTCTGTACCCTATGTGTTCCTGGCTAATCATGATGGATTTTGATGGTAGATTTCCTCTAAGTAGCATGTGAGTCAATAGCCACAAAACACTCCCATAGACATCAGAAAATGATCCAATTAAGTTAGATACCTGCTAGATTTACAGGGGGTGATTCAGAATCGAACAACAAAGCTATAAAATACACAGTCCACACGTGTCACCTTAAAAAGGTACTCATAGAGGATGCTGCCTGTGTCCTTCTTTTAGACCTCACTCCCTAAAGGACAGGACCAAGATGATCATGAATACTACTAGGTAAAGACTGTGAGGAACCATGTGGCACCATAGCACCTGTCGCTATCTCGTCTCAGGAGACAGTAGGTTCAGTTCAGGAATATTGTGTTGCATCAGCGTTCTTACTCCTTTCATAGATTCAGATTTCGGTTGCACTCAAAAGTGATTTAATTCTGGAATCTTTTCTGCAGCTTCACAGACACATCGGATGGAAAGAAGAGAGGAATGGTGAGCAGGAGCTGAGTGACCGAGGACACAGATACTGTTTGAGGCAAAGAGTAAGTATGTCTCCAAGTGCTTCATATATATATATCAGTACAGATCATGTGCGGGTGACTTCATAGTATCGATTCTCTACTCATCAGCTCTCAGACGATTGAGAATTTTGGATAAACCCCGAAGAGGGGAGAACTATTAGAAATATCAATACATTCAACCTTTTAGCGCTTTATGGCGTACTGCATGGAATGCTATAACTTAGAGAAGTTATGCAGTAATATTATGTCATGGAGCCAATGCCAGTTCAGCTCATCAGTGAAGCTTAACCAGCATCTTACAGCTGACATCCCCTTGCAACACCCGAGGAGTGAGGTCCGATCGCGAGTGTTAACCAACTAAATGCCACAGTCAACGCAACCGTGGCAGTTAAATACCTGCTGGGAGATTCCCTGCTTGATCGACGCCTCCCCCCTATGGCAACCCTAGGGGATTGATCTAAGATTAGATGCATTTAGACCTAAATGCTAGTGATCTGGAATAAGCAACGTGTGATTTGCTGGTAAACAATGCAAAACATGTGTTACTTGTTCCTGATCACAAGCGTTTAGGTCTAAATGCATGTGCGATTGGGACTAGCTCCTCCCTGCTGAATCTGAGTTTCCTTTCCACCTGGTCCTTTTTTGGCAGAATCTGAGACAGAGAAGCTCAACGCAACCTCCAAACAGAGGTGAACAGAGCCCGGCATGGACTGCTTAGGCCGCGGTTACACATACCGCTAGATGTCCGTTCATAACGTGACACTAGCGCACAGGGGGAGGTCCTCGGCCCGAACGCACATGCGTTTCCAGAGAAACGCATGCGATCGGCTTAACAATC